>JAUPTC010003792.1:0-13323 GCA_030762895.1 Sophora flavescens
CTTGGACCTTAAATGAGTTATATGTTAATTGGGCTACACTAAGCTTGATGAATGAGCAAGGCCCATTATGAATGGTGGCTGGCACGTTTTTGGAACTCACAAAGGAGAGCAACCTTTGGCTTGCATGCCTAGGTAACTCCTTTAGAAGTTATGGAACCACTTTTATTATTTTCTTAAGTAGGATAGTTTTGTTCTTTTAATAACCACTTAGTGGAGAGTTATGTCTAGGAGTTTATGTCATCTTATGATGTGACCTTTGGTTTTTATTTCCCTATGCTATATGTACCACCTATTACATGATGAATGATAACTTTGAGTTCATTTTGGATTGATTCCAATTGTGAGTGTTTTCTCTCTTGGGTTCTTCATTGAGCCAACCCTTGTTCTTATCAAGAATCCAAGATTCTTGTGGCGAACCTCACATTGGCTTATCAAATCCCTTGGATTTGTGGCGCCTACCTCCCATTTCTCATCTTATCCAATTTTGTATTTCATCTTCTTCTATAATTTTGCTTGGTCACTCAAGGATAGATCCAAAATATATATGTTCCTTGTTAGGATCATATCATTTGGTATCTAGAGCCATCCTTCCTAGAGTGACTTATGATTTTTCTTTTCTTAAACTTTTGCTTTTTTTTTTTTTGGAAGTTTGAATTTTTTCTTGGTGGGTTCTTCATGGAGCCACTAATGAAGAAAAAAATGATGCCAAGAAAATGGAGGATCTTTTCTATTCTAGATGCTATGTGAAGGACAAGATATGTAGCTTGGTCATTGATAGAAAGGGTTACATCAACCTAGCTAGTACCACCATGGTGAAAAAGTTGGGACTTCCTCTTCTAGAGCATCCACAACCGTATGTCATTTGGAGCATCCCGGAGTTAAGTGATTTCGGTGATGTGATGGTGAACAGACAAGTACAAGTGCCATTCCGGATTGGGAGATATGAAGATGACGTTTTATGTGATGTGGTGCCCATGGAAACGAAGCACTTGTTACTCGGGCGTCCATGGAGGATTGAACGACAAGCGAAATATGATGTCTACAACAATAGGTACTCATTTGTATTTAATAATCGTAAAATTACTCTTGGATCATTGTCACCAAAACAGGTGTATGAAGATCAAATGTACTTGAAAGGAGAGAGTGAGAAAAAAAGAATGATTGAGAAAACAATAAAAGAAGAGTGTTCGGTGAATGAGGAAAGCAAAGAAGGAGAAGTAATAAAAAGGAAAGCCATGAGAAAAAGGTAGAAGAAAAGGGAATGGAGGAAAACAAACAGAATGAAAACGATGTTGAGAAAAGGCGGAGACTGCATTTTTGAAGGGGAAAATAAAAGAAAAAAATTGAGGCAAAGGTTGAAAGAAGAATTGAGAGTCTTCCTATAAAAGAAAATAAGGTGAAGGGGAGGAATGTTGGCAAGGCCGGTCTATATATATCTTTCTATGTAAAGATGCTTGTTTGACTACTAATGCAAACTCTTTGCCTAGAGGCGATGACTCTATTTTGAAGGAAGTTGAAGAAACAATTCCAAGAGAGGTGCCGCATGGATTCAAAATGGTTGTGTTTGAACCCGGAGGATAAAGAAGACTCCCTAAGGCAATAAATTCGAGGTCGAATTCTTTTCAAGAGGGGAGGAATGATGCAAACCAAGGATGATGTCCAATTTGAGGCCAAATTAATATTTTTGATGAAAATTTTATTTTCATTGTGGTGAACCCGTATGCTTGATTTGGTCAGATCTTGAGCTACGAATCTCCGATTGATGCATTCTTTGGTGTGCTGGAAAGCTTGGGGAATTAGCTACAAATCATATCTCAGGCCTCTTGACCAAATTCGGCTTCTATCATGGTGAAAAAGGGCTGCAAGCTTAATACGAATTCTTGGACCTTAAATGAGTTATATGTTAATTGGGCTACACTAAGCTTGATGAATGAGCAAGGCCCATTATGAATGGTGGCTGGCACGTTTTGGAACTCACAAAGGAGAGCAACCTTTGGCTTGCATGCCTAGGTAACTCCTTTAGAAGTTATGGAACCACTTTTATTATTTTCTTAAGTAGGATAGTTTTGTTCTTTTAATAACCACTTAGTGGAGAGTTATGTCTAGGAGTTTATGTCATCTTATGATGTGACCTTTGGTTTTTATTTCCCTATGCTATATGTACACACCTATTACATGATGAATGATAACTTTGAGTTCATTTTGGATTGATTCCAATTGTGAGAGTGTTTTCTCTCTTGGGTTCTTCATTGAGCCAACACTTGTTCTTATCAAGAATCCAAGATTCTTGTGGCGAACCTCACATTGGCTTATCAAATCCCCTTGGATTTGTGGCGCCTACCTCCCATTTCTCATCTTATCCAATTTTGTATTTCATCTTCTTCTATAATTTTTGCTTGGTCACTCAAGGATAGATCCGAAAATATATATGTTCCTTGTTAGGATCATATCATTTTGGTATCTAGAGCCATCCTTCCTAGAGTGACTTATGATTTTTCTTTTCTTCAACTTTTTCTTTTTTTTTTCGGAAGTTTGAATTTTTCTTGGTGGGTTCTTCATGGAGCCACTAATGGAAAAAATGATGCCAAGAAAATGGAGGATCTTTTCTATTCTAGATGCTATGTGAAGGACAAGATATGTAGCTTGGTCATTGATAGAAAGGGTTACATCAACCTAGCTAGTACCACCATGGTGAAAAAGTTGGGACTTCCTCTTCTAGAGCATCCACAACCGTATGTCATGTGGAGCATCCCGAGTTAAGTGATTTCGGTGATGTGATGGTGAACAGAACAAGTACAAGTGCCATTCGGATTGGGAGATATGAAGATGACGTTTTATGTGATGTGGTGCCCATGGAAGCGAAGCACTTGTTACTTGGGCGTCCATGGAGGATTGAACGACAAGCGAAATATGATGTCTACAACAATAGGTACTCATTTGTATTTAATAATCGTAAAATTACTCTTGGATCATTGTCACCAAAACAGGTGTATGAAGATCAAATGTACTTGAAAGGAGAGAGTGAGAAAAAAGAATGATTGAGAAAACAATAAAGAAGAGTGTTCGGTGAATGAGGAAAGCAAAGAAGGAGAAGTAATAAAAAAGGAAAGCCATGAGAAAAAGGTAGAAGAAAAGGGAATGGAGGAAAACAAACAGAATGAAAGCGATGTTGAGAAAAAGGCGGAGACTGCATTTTTGAAGGGGAAAATAAAAAGAAAAAAATTGAGGCAAAGGTTGAAAGAAGAATTGAGAGTCTTCCTATAAAAGAAAATAAGGTGAAGGGAGGAATGTTGGCAAGGCAGTCTTATATATCTTTCTATGTAAAGATGCTTGTTTGAGTACTAATGCAAACTCTTTGCCTACAGGCGATGACACTATTTTAAAGTAAGATGAAGAAAAAATTCCAAGAGAGTTGCCGCATGCATTCAAAATCGTTGTGTTTGAACCAGGATGATAAAGAAGACTCCTAAGGCAATAAATTCAGGTCGAATTCTTTTCAAGAGGGAGGGAATGATGCAAACCAAGGATGATGTCCAATTTGAGGCCAAATTAATATTTTTGATGAAAATTTTATTTTCATTGTGGTGAACCCGTATGCTTGATTTGGTCAGATCTTGAGCTACGAATCTCCGATTGATGCATTCTTTGGTGTGCTGGAAAGCTTGGGGAATTAGCTACAAATCATATCTCAGGCCTCTTGACCAAATTCGGCTTCTATCATGGTGAAAAAGGGCTGCAAGCTTAATACGAATTCTTGGACCTTAAATGAGTTATATGTTAATTGGGCTACACTAAGCTTGATGAATGAGCAAGGCCCATTATGAATGGTGGCTGGCACGTTTTGGAACTCACAAGAGAGAGCAACCTTTGGCTTGCATGCCTAGGTAACTCCTTTAGAAGTTATGGAACCACTTTTATTATTTTCTTAAGTAGGATAGTTTTGTTCTTTTAATAACCACTTAGTGGAGAGTTATGTCTAGGAGTTTATGTCATCTTATGATGTGACCTTTGGTTTTTATTTCCCTATGCTATATGTACACACCTATTACATGATGAATGATAACTTTGAGTTCATTTTGGATTGATTCCAATTGTGAGAGTGTTTTCTCTCTTGGGTTCTTCATTGAGCCAACCCTTGTTCTTATCAAGAATCCAAGATTCTTGTGGCGAACCTCACATTGGCTTATCAAATCCCCTTGGATTTGTGGCGCCTACCTCCCATTTCTCATCTTATCCAATTTTGTATTTCATCTTCTTCTATAATTTTGCTTGGTCACTCAAGGATAGATCCGAAAATATATATGTTCCTTGTTAGGATCATATCATTTTGGTATCTAGAGCCATCCTTCCTAGAGTGACTTATGATTTTCTTTTTTCAACTTTTTCTTTTTTTTTTTTCGGAAGTTTGAATTTTTCTTGGTGGGTTCTTCATGGAGCCACTAATGAATAAAAATGATGCCAAGAAAATGGAGGATCTTTTCTATTCTAGATGCTATGTGAAGGACAAGATATGTAGCTTGGTCATTGATAGAAAGGGTTACATCGACCTAGCTAGTACCACCATGGTGAAAAAGTTGGGACTTCCTCTTCTAGAGCATCCACAACCGTATGTCATTTGGAGCATCCCGGAGTTAAGTGATTTCGGTGATGTGATGGTGAACAGAACAAGTACAAGTGCCATTCCGGATTGGGAGATATGAAGATGACGTTTTATGTGATGTGGTGCCCATGGAAACGAAGCACTTGTTACTTGGGCGTCCATGGAGGATTGAACGACAAGCGAAATATGATGTCTACAACAATAGGTACTCATTTGTATTTAATAATCGTAAAATTACTCTTGGATCATTGTCACCAAAACAGGTGTATGAAGATCAAATGTACTTGAAAGGAGAGAGTGAGAAAAAAAGAATGATTGAGAAAACAATAAAAGAAGAGTGTTCGGTGAATGAGGAAAGCAAAGAAGGAGAAGTAATAAAAAAGGAAAGCCATGAGAAAAAGGTAGAAGAAAAGGGAATGGAGGAAAACAAACAGAATGAAACCGATGTTGAGAAAAAGGCGGAGACTGCATTTTTTGAAGGGGAAAATAAAAAGAAAAAAATTGAGGCAAAGGTTGAAAGAAGAATTGAGAGTCTTCCTATAAAAGAAAATAAGGTGAAGGGAGGAATGTTGGCAAGGCAGTCTATATATATCTTTCTATGTAAAGATGCTTGTTTGACTACTAATGCAAACTCTTTGCCTAGAGGCGATGACTCTATTTTGAAGGAAGTTGAAGAAACAATTCCAAGAGAGGTGCCGCATGGATTCAAAATGGTTGTGTTTGAACCCGGAGGATAAAGAAGACTCCCTAAGGCAATAAATTCGGAGGTCGAATTCTTTTCAAGAGGGAGGGAATGATGCAAACCAAGGATGATGTCCAATTTGAGGCCAAATTAATATATTTGATGAAAATTTTATTTTCATTGTGGTGAACCCGTATGCTTGATTTGGTCAGATCTTGAGCTACGAATCTCCGATTGATGCATTCTTTGGTGTGATGGAAAGCTTGGGGAATTAGCTACAAATCATATCTCAGGCCTCTTGACCAAATTCGGCTTCTATCATGGTGAAAAAGGGCTGCAAGCTTAATACGAATTCTTGGACCTTAAATGAGTTATATGTTAATTGGGCTACACTAAGCTTGATGAATGAGCAAGGCCCATTATGAATGGTGGCTGGCACGTTTTTGGAACTCACAAAGGAGAGCAACCTTTGGCTTGCATGCCTAGGTAACTCCTTTAGAAGTTATGGAACCACTTTTATTATTTTCTTAAGTAGGATAGTTTTGTTCTTTTAATAACCACTTAGTGGAGAGTTATGTCTAGGAGTTTATGTCATCTTATGATGTGACCTTTGGTTTTTATTTCCCTATGCTATATGTACACACCTATTACATGATGAATGATAACTTTGAGTTCATTTTGGATTGATTCCAATTGTGAGAGTGTTTTCTCTCTTGGGTTCTTCATTGAGCCAACCCTTGTTCTTATCAAGAATCCAAGATTCTTGTGGCGAACCTCACATTGGCTTATCAAATCCCCTTGGATTTGTGGCGCCTACCTCCCATTTCTCATCTTATCCAATTTTGTATTTCATCTTCTTCTATAATTTTGCTTGGTCACTCAAGGATAGATCCGAAAATATATATGTTCCTTGTTAGGATCATATCATTTGGTATCTAGAGCCATCCTTCCTAGAGTGACTTATGATTTTTCTTTTTTTCAACTTTTTTCTTTTTTTTTTTCGGAAGTTTGAATTTTTCTTGGTGGGTTTTTCATGGAGTCACTAATGAAAAAAATGATGCCAAGAAAAATGGAGGATCTTTTCTATTCTAGATGCTATGTGAAGGACAAGATATGTAGCTTGGTCATTGATAGAAAGGGTTACATCGACCTAGCTAGTACCACCATGGTGAAAAAGTTGGGACTTCCTCTTCTAGAGCATCCACAACCGTATGTCATTTGGAGCATCCGGAGTTAAGTGATTTCGGTGATGTGATGGTGAACAGACAAGTACAAGTGCCATTCGGATTGGGAGATATGAAGATGGCGTTTTATGTGATGTGGTGCCCATGGAAGCGAAGCACTTGTTACTTAGGCGTCCATGGAGGATTGAGCGACAAGCGAAATATGATGTCTACAACAATAGGTACTCATTTGTATTTAATAATCGTAAAATTACTCTTGGATCATTGTCACCAAAACAGGTGTATGAAGATCAAATGTACTTGAAAGGAGAGAGTGAGAAAAAAGAATGATTGAGAAAACAATAAAAGAAGAGTGTTCGGTGAATGAGGAAAGCAAAGAAGGAGAAGTAATAAAAAGGAAAGCCATGAGAAAAAGGTAGAAGAAAAGGGAATGGAGGAAAACAAACAGAATGAAAGCGATGTTGAGAAAAAGGCGGAGACTGCATTTTTGAAGGGGAAAATAAAAAGAAAAAAATTGAGGCAAAGGTTGAAAGAAGAATTGAGAGTCTTCCTATAAAAGAAAATAAGGTGAAGGGAGGAATGTTGGCAAGGCAGTCTATATATATCTTTCTATGTAAAGATGCTTGTTTGACTACTAATGCAAACTCTTTGCCTAGAGCGATGACTCTATTTTGAAGGAAGTTGAAGAAACAATTCCAAGAGAGGTGCCGCATGGATTCAAAATGGTTGTGTTTGAACCCGGAGGATAAAGAAGACTCCCTAAGGCAATAAATTCGAGGTCGAATTCTTTTCAAGAGGGAGGGAATGATGCAAACCAAGGATGATGTCCAATTTGAGGCCAAATTAATATTTTTGATGAAAATTTTATTTTCATTGTGGTGAACCCGTATGCTTGATTTGGTCAGATCTTGAGCTACGAATCTCCGATTGATGCATTCTTTGGTGTGCTGGAAAGCTTGGGGAATTAGCTACAAATCATATCTCAGGCCTCTTGACCAAATTCGGCTTCTATCATGGTGAAAAAGGGCTGCAAGCTTAATACGAATTCTTGGACCTTAAATGAGTTATATGTTAATTGGGCTACACTAAGCTTGATGAATGAGCAAGGCCCATTATGAATGGTGGCTGGCACGTTTTTGGAACTCACAAAGGAGAGCAACCTTTGGCTTGCATGCCTAGGTAACTCCTTTAGAAGTTATGGAACCACTTTTATTATTTTCTTAAGTAGGATAGTTTTGTTCTTTTAATAACCACTTAGTGGAGAGTTATGTCTAGGAGTTTATGTCATCTTATGATGTGACCTTTGGTTTTTATTTCCCTATGCTATATGTACACACCTATTACATGATGAATGATAACTTTGAGTTCATTTTGGATTGATTCCAATTGTGAGAGTGTTTTCTCTCTTGGGTTCTTCATTGAGCCAACCCTTGTTCTTATCAAGAATCCAAGATTCTTGTGGCGAACCTCACATTGGCTTATCAAATCCCCTTGGATTTGTGGCGCCTACCTCCCATTTCTCATCTTATCCAATTTTGTATTTCATCTTCTTCTATAATTTTGCTTGGTCACTCAAGGATAGATCCGAAAATATATATGTTCCTTGTTAGGATCATATCATTTGGTATCTAGAGCCATCCTTCCTAGAGTGACTTATGATTTTTCTTTTCTTCAACTTTTTCTTTTTTTTTTTTTTCGGAAGTTTGAATTTTTCTTGGTGGGTTCTTCATGGAGCCACTAATGAAGAAAATGATGCCAAGAAAATGGAGGATCTTTTCTATTCTAGATGCTATGTGAAGGACAAGATATGTAGCTTGGTCATTGATAGAAAGGGTTACATCAACCTAGCTAGTACCACCATGGTGAAAAAGTTGGGACTTCCTCTTCCTAGAGCATCCTGACAACCGTATGTCATTTGGAGCATCCCGGAGTTAAGTGATTTCGGTGATGTGATGGTGAACAGAACAAGTACAAGTGCCATTCGGATTGGGAGATATGAAGATGACGTTTTATGTGATGTGGTGCCCATGGAAACGAAGCACTTGTTACTTGGGCGTCCATGGAGGATTGAACGACAAGCGAAATATGATGTCTACAACAATAGGTACTCATTTGTATTTAATAATCGTAAAATTACTCTTGGATCATTGTCACCAAAACAGGTGTATGAAGATCAAATGTACTTGAAAGGAGAGAGTGAGAAAAAAAGAATGATTGAGAAAACAATAAAAGAAGAGTGTTCGGTGAATGAGGAAAGCAAAGAAGGAGAAGTAATAAAAAAGGAAAGCCATGAGAAAAAGGTAGAAGAAAAGGGAATGGAGGAAAACAAACAGAATGAAAACGATGTTGAGAAAAAGGCGGAGACTGCATTTTTTGAAGGGGAAAATAAAAAGAAAAAAATTGAGGCAAAGGTTGAAAGAAGAATTGAGAGTCTTCCTATAAAAGAAAATAAGGTGAAGGGAGGAATGTTGGCAAGGCAGTCTATATATATATCTTTCTATGTAAAGATGCTTGTTTGACTACTAATGCAAACTCTTTGCCTAGAGGCGATGACTCTATTTTGAAGGAAGTTGAAGAAACAATTCCAAGAGAGGTGCCGCATGGATTCAAAATGGTTGTGTTTGAACCCCAAATTACACCACCACTGAGAAAGAACTGCTAGCTGTTGTATTTGCACTTGACAAATTTAGGTCATATTTGCGAGGTTCTAGGGTCATTGTTTTTACTGACCATGCAGCTCTGAAATATCTGTTAAAGAAACCAGAAGCTAAGTCAAGACTGATCCAGTGGATGCTTTTGCTCCAAGAATTCAATGTGGAGATAAAGGATAAAAGTGGAGCTGAAAATTTGGTAGCAGATCACTTGAGCCGGATAGCAAGGGATGAGGATACTTCTCCCATCCAAGATGATTTCCCTGATGAGAGACTTTTACATCTGTATGGGGTAACCCCTGGTTTTTTGACATTGTAAATTTTCTTGTTCTTTGGTGTTGTTCCTGCGGAGTACAAGTAGACATAAGTTCCACAAGCTCAAAGCGATGGAAGTACTATGTGTGGGATGATCCCTACACTGTGGAAGTTTTTGCGGTGATCGGGTGATTCGGAGGTGTATCCCCGATCATGAGACGAAGTCCATCCTGCATTTCTCTCATGCCTCTCCGGTTGGAGGACATTTTGGACCACAGAGGACAGCAAGAAAAGTCCTGGATTCTAGGTTTCTTGGCCCACAATTTTTAGAGATGCCTATGAGGTATACGGAATTGTAAATAATGTCAAATAACGAGGCCTGCCATCACTCGTAGGAGTGAGATGCCTCACGACCCATGCTCTTTTGTGAGGTCTTTGATGTGTGGGGATGGATTTTATGGGTCCTTTCCCTCCTTCTTTTGGTTTTGTATATATTCTTTTGGCTGTAGATTATGTTTCAAAGTGGGTGGAACCAATCCCCACTAGGACTAACGATGCTCAAATTGTTTCCAAATTTGTTAGGTCCAACATTTTTGCGGGTTTGGCATACCTAAGGCCATCATCGGTGACCGGGCGCACACTTACGATGAGAACCATGGAGGCCTTACTCGGGAAATATGGGGTTGTACATAGAGTGTCCACCGCTTACCATCCCCAAACCAATGGCCAGGTGAAATATCAAATAGGGAGATCAAGCAAATTCTAGAGAAGATGGTGCAGCCTAATAGAAAGGAATGGAGCCGCCGTCACGGAAGGCATGCTGTGAAGCCTGAGAGGACTGCTTTCAAGACCCCTATAGGAATGTCCCCATTTCGGCTTGTTTTTGGTAAGGCATGTCACCTCCCGGTGGAAATTGAGCACCGTGCATATTGAGCGATAAAGTGTTGTAACATGGACATGAAGAAATCTGGTGTTGAAAGAAAGCTGCGATTTACGAAACAACTTGAGGAGCTTAGGCTAGAAGCCTATGAATGCTCGGGATTTATAAAGAAAAAACAAAACTTTTTCATGATAGGATGATTGTTAGGAAAGAATTTTATGTGGGCCAGTTGGTGTTATTGTTTAACTCCACTTTGAAATTGATGGTGGGAAACTTAGGTCCAAATGGGATGGCCCCTTTGTTGTGACTAATGTGTTTCCTTATGGTGCGGTAGAGATTACACGTGCAGGTGCCCCACAAGCCATTCAAGGTTAACGCAGGCGTGGTGAAGCCATTCCATGGTGTGGATACTGGTGTTCCTGTGGTTGAAATTGTTGAGGAGCTCTCCTTGGATGCTCCCACCTACACTGATACTTGATCAGGGAGTTTCCTTTCCTTTCCCTCACTCTGATTTTATAGTTCTGTTGTTAATTGGGGACAATGCATGTTTTAAGTGTGGGGGAGGGAACTAGTTGTAGTTTTTACTTTTCTTTGAATAAAAATCCTGAATAATTTGAGAAGCTCGGGAGTATTTGTGTGTTGAGTCTTTTGTTGGCAAGTTTGATGGATTTTGATTGATGTTGCACTGATTGCTTGCATGATTGATATGTGATGATTCCCCTAGGCTGAAAAATTTTTGAGTTTGAAAAGTGATTCCCATGTGAAATTGAAAACTGAACTTTGGGATTTTTTATGATGGCATGATTTATGATAAGTTTGGGGTGATAGGAAGCACACACTAGGGATAGAATCTCTTTCAAACAATTTGCATGAATGTCCAGGTGAGGTTTTGAGCCTCCAACATGTTTTTGACTGTGTGAAAATCACTTTCAAGTTGCACTTTCCTGAATTTGCTTGAATCTCTTTTTGGTTTGCATGATTATGTGTTTGCTTCAGATGATTTAGGCATTTTCTTTGTAAATAGCTACTTAGCCTAAAAATAACCAATTCCTAATGCATGTTCCCTAGTTAGCCCCATTGAGCCTATTAGCCTGTTAATTCTTGATAACCTAATGTTATAAACCCAAAAATCTGGAAAACCATGTTAACCCGATCTTAGGATTAGGAGAGCATGTAATCTTAGAATGGGTGCAAGAAACTAAAGTTTGGGGTGGCTGCAAGGTGTAATATGTTGTTGGGATTGAGAAAAAAAATACAATAAAAAGGATGGAGCCAAATGCTTGTAAAAAAAAAAAAAGAGAAGAAAAAGAAAAGAGAAGTGTAAAAATGATAAAAATAAAAGAGGCTGGAGTCACCCAAAGCATAAAGGAAAATGAAGAAAGGAACTTGAGGAGAAATTCAAAGTGTAAATAATGTTCATGCTCTCTTAGTTCCTAGGGTCTTCAGCCTAGTACCTTTGTATATCCTACCCTTAGCCAGGCCCCATTACAACCCATAAAAGACCTTTTGATGTTGCTTGCATGTTTTCTGTGGGAACCATTTGTGAGATGAAAATCAAATTTTTGGGAAGTGCTCTTAAAAGTGAAACTGAGTGCAATGTTAATAGCCTGACACAAATTGAGTGATTGAGTGAACACTAAATGCCCTTGTGAGGAAGGCAGTTGTTTGGAATTGGTGATCTCCCTCTTGTGTGTAACTTGGATCCCCTGCTTAGATTTTTGATTGTCTGAATGATGAAATTCTCAAATGCTTAGAATAAATGAATGTGGGGATTGCTTTGTTTGGAAGGGGGGACATTGAAGAAAACTGTTTTGATGTGTTGCTTGAATTTGTGCAAGGTTGATTGAATCTTTTAAGCTTGCCAGGTCTTGAGTCTTTTTGATTTTTGAGTCTTAGTTTGCTTGGGGACAAGCAAAGTTTAAGTTTGGGGTATTTTGATAAGCTATCGGCTCATCTAGTTTATTGGCTAGTATGACCAGGGGTTTTGTGCAAATTATATCCTATTTTCACCCAAATTAGATTAGATTGTCCTCAAGCAAGGTTTAGAGTCTCTAGAGTAGATTTAGGTTAATATAGCTAGTTTTGAGTCAAAAAAAACACTTATAGTTGTGTTTTTGTTTTAACTTAAAGTTGGAAGTCAAGAAAATAAAGAAACAGGGGATTCGCCTCGCGAACATCTCTTCGCCTCGCGACCCCGAAGCTGACTGTTCCAAGAAAATGCAAGGTCTCTGGTTCGCCCCGCGAAGAAGATCTCGCCCCGCGAGTCACCCAAGTCTGAAAAGTCAGAGACGATCACGGCTTGCCCGTGTTGAAGGTCACGGCTGTGGCAGTTTTGAAGTTGAAGAGTCTCGCCTCGCGAGCATCCATTTGCCTCGCGAGCCTGGAAGTCAGAAAGCATCACGGTTGGCCCCTGATATTCATAACGGGCGTAATAAGAAGACTCTTCAGTGCCTCGCCTCGCGAAGGTGTGTTCACCTCGCGAGAATACCAAAGGTTGCGGATGTTCACGGGATTCGCGTCGCGAGAGAGGCTTCGCCTCGCGAGTAGACTTAATTTCGATTAGTATAAATAGGCACATTACGAGCAGTTGTAGAGACTTTTGCTTCTCCATTGTTCTGTTTACATTTCTTTTACGTGTGTTTGCGTTTTTTTTACAAGGAGAGCTAAATTCTTAGATTAATCTCTTGTATGAGAATTCCATATACTTGAGGTTTTGTAAATCCCTATTTTAATTGCTTTTCCCTTTTCAATACCATATTATACATTTACATTTGTTATTTCGGAGTGTGTAGTATTGTATTGATTTGTTTGATGATGTTATTTTCCTATACTTAATCGCGTTTGTTATTTTCGCGTGCGTTCATTCATGTTCGTTTGTTCATGAGAGCTTAACCCGTTTGTTATTTCGGGAATAGGAACCTACATCCGTGGTAGTGATTACGTTGTTAGTTGTTGCTATAACCGAAAAGGGATTAGAATCGCTTAGGGCTTGGGATTACATGAACCAAGGATAGTTGGGAATTCGAGACGATAGATTAATCGTTGTTTGCTATTTGATAATCTCTTTAAAC
>JAUPTC010003793.1:0-13288 GCA_030762895.1 Sophora flavescens
CGTATAAAGGATTTGATCGCGCGTAGACTAACAGGTGCGATCATACCAGCACTAATGCACCGGATCCCATCAGAACTCCGCAGTTAAGCGTATTTGGGCGAGAGTAGTACTAGGATAGGTGACCTCCTGGGAAGTCCTCGTGTTGCACCTCTTTTTCCCAACAACTTTATCGGCCGACCCAGAGCATGGCTCTAGAAAGCCGTGGTTGCCAAAACACCGAAGGCGGGAGACCATAAACGGCGTTGATAAGCCTCTGGCTCATCTAGTTTTATGGCTAGTATGACCAGGGTTTTGTGCTAATTATATCTCATTTTCACCCAAATTAGATTAGATTGTCCTCAAGTAATGTTTTGAGTCTCTAAAGTAGTTTTCGGTTAATTTAGCCAGTTTTGAGTCAAATAAAGCACTTATGGCTATTTTATTATTTTCAGGTTAAGTTAGAAGTCAAGGGAATAAAGAAACAGAGAAAATTCCAATCCTGGAGGTGTTCGCCCCTCGCCTCGCGAACCTGAAAGCCAGCTGAACAGCAAAATGTCATCCTCTCTGGTTCGCCCCGCGAACAACACCTCGCCTCGCGACCCTGAAGGCTAACTATTCCAGGAAAATGCAAGGTTTCTGTGTCGCCTCGCGGATCCATGTCTCTCCTCGCGAGACTGAAGACCAACAGCCATGACTCTTCCATTCCTCACCACGCGAGAAGTACTTCGCCCCGCGAGAAGACCAAACGTTGCAGACTCTTCATGATATTCGCCTCGCGAGTGAGGGTTAGCCTCGCGAGTGGGCTCAGTTTCTGAATATTATAAATTGCTGTTCTGGGCAGATGGAGAGAACAACTTTTGATTCTCCATTGTTTTTACATATTTTTCTGTGTGTTTCGTTTTTTCCATGGAGAACTAATTTTCTTAGATTAGTCTACTGTAATTGATTTCCATCACACTTGAGGTTCTTGTAATTCCTGTTTTGTATGCTTTTCCCTTTTCAATGCCATGCTATATATTTCTGTTTGTTTAATTCAGGAGTGTATAGTGTTGTGTTGATTTATTTCGGTGATGTTATGTTCCTATATTGAATCGCGTTTGTTTAATTCGCGTGTGTTCGTTCTTGCTCGTTTAGTTCACGAGGGATTCACCCCGTTTGTTTAATTCGGGAATAGGAACATATATCTGTAGTAGCGATTTCATTTGTTAATTGTTGCTACAACCGGGAGGGGATTAGAATCTGCTTAGGGCTTGGAAATTACATGAACCGATGATAGTTGGGAATCGAGAACAGTAGATTAATCGTCTTTAGTTATTTGATAATCTTTTAAACTGCCTTGTTTTCATTGCTCTGTTTATGCTTTGTTTTCAATTTGAATTTCAATCCAAACCCCCCCCCCCCCCCCACACAAAAAAAAACCGATTTTTGTGGTAAATAACAATTCAAGGGTCCTTGTGAGACGATATCCGAGTTGTCGCCCTAAACTACATTTTTACAAACCGCACGCTTTTTGGCGCGTGCGCGACAGCGTGACCAAAAATTGGCGCCGTTGCCGGGGACTCTTGTTATTTTCGCATTTTTTCCGTTATTTTCGTTTTTGTTTTGAATTGGTCTGGCTACTAGGTCTACTTGCCCTAAATTGTGCGATTTTGATCCTGAAATTGAAAGACCACTGCACACACGCCGTAGAGAAATTCGGGCTAGCACTAGTGGTGATTCTAATTCTAAAACTGTTTTTGATAACATGGGTGACCAAAGGACATTAAGACAGCTTGCTGCCCCTGATGTTAATTATAATGGCTTGTGTATTGCATATTCTGGTGCTGATACTCCCTTTGAATTAAAATCCGGTTTCATTCACTTGTTGCCAAAGTTTAGTGGTCTTGCAGGTGAGGATCCACATAAGCATTTGAAGGAATTCCAGGTTGTCTGCTCCACAACCTTGAGATCAGAGGGAGTAACTGAGGATAACATCAAGCTGAGAGCTTTCCCGTTCTCACTCTAGGGCGCTGTAAAGGATTGGCAGTTATATCTTGAGCCAAACTCTATTACCACCTGGAACGATTTGAAGAAGCTCTTCTTAGAGAAATATTTTCATGCCTCCAGAGCTGCATCAATCAGGAAGGAAATATGTGGCATCAGACAAGGAAATGAGTCATTGGCTGAATATTGGGAGAGATTCAAGCAGTTGGTATCCAGTTGCCCTCAGCATCAGATTTCTGAGCAACTTTTTATCCAGTATTTTTATGAGGGGTTACTGCCGATGGATAGGAATATTTTGGATGCTGCTAGTGGGGGAGCACTTGTTGATAAGACTCCAGCTGCTGCCAAGCAATTAATTGAAAATATGTCACTGAACTCCCAGCAGTTTACTACCAGGAGAAATTCTGTTGAGACAAGGGGTGTGAATGAGGTCCATAGTTCTTTTTCCAACCAGGCCCTTGAGAATAGGATTGACAGGCTTACTTCTTCCAACCAGGCCCTTGAGAATAGAATGGATGAGCTCACTTCTTTGGTAAAGCAAATGGCAATGGATAGGGTTCAGCCTGCAAGGTTGTGTGGCATGTGCAACTCTCCTGAGCACCCGTATGATGCATGCCCCATTCCGAAGGAAGGGTCAGTTACTGATATGTCTCAAGCTTATGCAGTCCATCCCTATAATCAAGGCAATAATCAGAACAGGTACATCGTTCCTGACCTCTCCACAAATAGGTACCACCCCAATTGGAGGAATCATCCTAATCTTCGGTATGGGAACTTATCCCAAAAACAACCGATGGCAGCACCACAGAATCCTCCTCAAGTGACCACTTCTGCACCTTCTGAACCTTCACTAGAGGACTTATTCAAGCAAATGACTGCACAAATGACTGCACAAATGGCTGCACAAAATCTCCAGTTCCAGCAGCAAACTGGACAGTTTCAGGCCTCACAGACACAGTTTCAGCAGCAAGTTGGCGGTCTCGGCGATAACAGATGCTAGCATTCAAGATCTGCGGACACAGATTGGACAGCTTGCCACATCCATAAACAACATACAGCAAGCTCAAGGATCAAGTCAACTGCCGGCACAAACAGTGATAAATCCCAATGTCTCCAATCCTAATGTGAGTGCCATTTCTCTGAGATTTGGAAGAGTTGTTGAGGCAGCCTCTGAAAAAATGAAGAAACTATTGAGGTAACTCCTGAGCCTTCAGTTGATGTTGAAGCTGAGAAAGTGTACATACCACCGATCCCCTTCCCACATAGAGTACAGAAAAATAAGAAGATTGGTGGGGAAGACAAGGATAGGGAAATTTTAGATGTGTTCAGAAAGGTGGCTGTGAATATTCCCCTTCTAGATGTGATCAAGCAGGTGCCCAAGTATACAAAATTTCTGAAGGATTTATGCACCAACAAGAGGAAGTTGAAGAGTAATTAGAGAGTTAATTTGGGAAGAAATGTTTCAGCTCTTATCCAGTCTAAGCCTGCACCAGAAAGAGTTACTGTTTCAGCCCCCACTCAGGCACTACCACAGATGTGCAAGGATCCAGGCACTTTTACCATTCCATGCACTATTGGGGACAACAGATTTGAAAATTGCATGTTGGATTTGGGAGCCTCCATAAATGTCATGCCCACCTCTATTTTCAATAACCTTGATCTTGGTCCCTTGCAATATACAAGTCTCACCATCCAGTTGGCCAACAGGACCAGTGCCCGCCCCATGGGAATGGTAGAAGATGTGCTGGTACAAGTTGATGAGTTGATTTTCCCTGCTGACTTCTACATCCTGGACATGGCAGGAGAGACAAGTTCAAGTAGATCACCAATCATCCTGGGCTGACCATTCATAAAGACAGCTAAGACTAAGATTGATGTTAATGATGGGACCATGTCTATGGAGTTTGGTGATATTGTGGCAAAGTTTAACATCTTTGATGCTATGAAACATCCATTGGAGGAGCACTCTGTTTTCCAATTAGAGTTGCTTTCTGAGATTATTGATGACACCCATGAGGACCTTGTTTCTGATTTTCCATTTATTTCTGGCTTTGATGATATATATTCATGTACTGATCTGATCGACACTAACCCGTGTGCTGTTTGTGCTGAGTTTCTTGATTCAACTTTGCAGGGTGATAGTGTGAGTGAAGCTGTCTGTTCGGCCGAAGTTCTTGACATCATGGCTACTCCAAATGTACCATCCATTGAGCAGCCACCCTCCTTAGAGCTCAAGCCACTTCCTGGGAATTTGAAGTATGCTTACTTGGAGACGAATGAAAAACTTCCAATCATTATTTCCTCCAGCCTTGACTCTGACCAGGAAGCTAAGCTTTTAGAGGTTCTGAAGAAGCACAAGAAGGCTATTGGGTGGACCTTGGCTGACATCCCAGGAATTAGCCCCTCCAGATGTATGCATAGAATTCTGTTGGAGGATGGGGCTAAACCAGTTAGGCAGGCCCAAAGGCGGCTCAATCCATTGATTCTGGATGTGGTGAAGAAAGAGGTGACTAAACTTCTGCAGGCGGGTATCATATACCCCATCTCTGATAGTACTTGGGTAAGTCTAGTGCAAGTTGTACCCAAAAAGTCCGGCCTCACAGTGGTAAGAAATGATAATAATGAGCTTGTACCCACTAGAGTCCAGAATAGTCAAGTAGTCTCAGTATAGATTATAGGAAGTTGAACCAGGCCACCGAAAGGATCACTTTCCTTTGCCGTTCATAGATCGAGATCTTTGGAACGGCTGGCTGGTAAATCTCATTACTGTTTTCTTGATTACTTTTCCGGGTACTTCCAGATCCATATTGCCCCAGAGGATCAGGAAAAGACCACTTTCACGTGCCCCTTCGGCACGTTTGCCTATAAGAGGATGCCATTTGGCCTTTTTAATGCTCCTGGCACTTTCCAAAGATGCATGCTTAGCATTTTTACTGAATTTATTGAAAATTGCATGGAAGTGTTCATGGATGACTTCACTGTATATGGCTCCTCATTTGATGCATGTTTGCATAGTCTGAGTTTAGTTGTAGAAAGATGCATTGAGACTGATCTGATTTTGAACTATGAAAAATGTCACTTTATGGTAGAACAGGGGATTGTTTTGGGTCATGCTATTTCTAAAGAGGGTATTTCAGTAGATCCTGCAAAAATTGATGTGATTTCAACATTGCCTTACCCATCTTGCGTTCGCGAGATCCGTTCTTTTCTTGGCCATGCAGGTTTCTACAGGCGCTTTATTAAGGACTTCAGCAAGATAGCTCTGCCATTATCAAACTTGCTGAAGAATGATGCCATGTTCCATTTTGATGACAACTGCAAGAAGGCATTTGACTACCTGAAAAGAGCATTGACCTCTACCCCAGTCATCCAGCCCCCTGACTGGACACTCCCTTTTGAGCTCATGTGTGATGCATCTAATTATGCTGTGGGAGCGGTCCTAGCACAAAGGGTGGGCAAGGCTGCCCATGTCATTCATTATGCTTCTAGGACATTAGATGCTGCACAATCAAATTACACCACCACTGAAAAGGAACTGCTAGCTGTTGTTTTTGCACTTGATAAATTTAGGTCATATTTGCTAGGTTCCAAGGTTATTGTTTTCACTGACCATGCAGCTCTGAAGTACCTGTTAAAGAAACCAGAAGCGAAGCCAAGATTGATTCGGTGGATGCTTTTGCTCCAAGAGTTCAATGTGGAGATAAAAGACAGGAGTGGAGCTGAAAATTTGGTAGCCGATCACTTGAGCTGAATAGCAAGGGATGAGGATCCTTCTCCCATCCATGATGATTTTTCGGATGAACAGCTTCTACATCTGTATGGGGTAACACCTTGGTTTGCTAACATTGTTAACTTTCTTGTTGCTGGTGTTGTTCCTGCAGGTACAAGTAGATCCAAGATCCACAAGCTCAAGAGTGATTGCAAGTACTATGTGTGGGATGATCCGTACCTTTGGAAGTTTTGTAGTGATCAGGTGATTCGGAGGTGTGTCCCCGATCATGAGACAGAGTCCATCTTGCACTTTTCTCATGCCTCTCAAGTAGGGGGACACTTTGGACCACAGAGGACGGCAAGAAAAGTCCTGGATTCTGGGTTCTACTGGCCCACAATTTTTAGAGATGCCTATGAGGTCTACAGGAATTGTAAGGAATGTCAAACAACAGGCCCTGCCATCACTCGTAGGAGTGAGATGCCTCAGCAGCCCATGCTTTTTTGTGAGGTTTTTGATGTGTGGGGAATCGACTTTATGGGTCCTTTCCCTGCTTCTTTTGGTTTTCTGTACATTCTTTTGGTTGTTGACTATGTTTCAAAGTGGGTGGAAGCAATCCCCACTAGGACTAACGATGCTAAAGTTGTTTCAAAATTTGTTAGGTCCAATATTTTTTGCAGGTTTGGCATACCTAGGGATATCATCAGTGACCAGGGCACTCACTTCTGCAACCGCACCATGGAAGCTCTACTCCGGAAATATGGAGTTGTGCATAGAGTCTTCACTGCTTACCATCCCCAGACCAATGGCCAGGCTGAGATATCAAATAGGGAGATCAAGCAGATCTTAGAGAAAATGGTGCAGCCGAATAGGAAGGACTGGAGCCGCCGTCTGGAAGACGCACTGTGGGTTCAGAGGACCGCTTTCAAGACGCCAATAGGGATGTCCCCCTTTAGGCTTATATTTGGTAAGGCATGTCACCTCCCGGTGGAAGTTGAGCACCGTGCATATTGGGCAGTCAAGTGCTGTAACTTGGAAATGAAAAAAGCTGGTATTGAAAGGAAACTCCAGTTGCAGCAGCTTGAGGAGCTTAGGCTAGAAGCCTATGAAAGCTCCCGAATTTATAAAGAGAAAACAAAATATTTTCATGATAGGATGTTGCTAGAAAAAAAATTCCTGTGGGCCAGCAGGTCTTACTGTTTAACTCCCGCCTGAAATTGATGGCTGGGAAACTTAGGTCCAAGTGGATTGGACCATTTGTTGTTACTAATAATTTTCCTTATGGTGCAGTAGAGATTAAAGATGCAGGTAGCAACAAGTCCTTCAAGGTTAACGGGTAGAGGCTGAAGCCATTCCATGGTGTGGCTGCTGGTGTGCCTGCGGATGCTAATGTTGAGGAGCTCTCCTTGGAAGCTCCCACCTACACTTCCACCTGATCAGGGAACACCTTTCCTTTCCCTCACTCTGATTTTATAGT
This sequence comes from Sophora flavescens, assembly GCA_030762895.1. Classification (NCBI taxonomy): domain Eukaryota; kingdom Viridiplantae; phylum Streptophyta; class Magnoliopsida; order Fabales; family Fabaceae; genus Sophora; species Sophora flavescens. The sequence goes on from JAUPTC010003793.1 coordinate 7,149, forward strand.
TATGTTGTTTCATTGGGGACAATGTATTCTTTAAGTGTGGGGGAGGGAACTAATTGTAGTTTTGTTTTATGTTTTGTCTTGTTTTCTTTTAGCTCTTGAATAAATTGTGTGAGTCTTTGGTTGGTGAGCTTGTTTGGTTTTGATTGATTTTGCACAGATTGATTGCTTGATTGCATGATTTATGTGATGATTCCCCCTAGGTTGAATTTTTTTTTGAAAAGTGATCCCCATGTGATTGAAAACTGAACTTTGAGATTTTGTTGTGATGGCATGATTTATGATAAGTTTGGGGTGATGGGAAGCACACACTAGGGATAGAATCTCGGTCAAACGATTTGCAAAATTGTCCAGGTGAGGGTTTGAGCCTCCAACATGTTTTAAACTGTGTGAGAATCACTTTCAAGCTGCACTTTCCCAAATTTGCTTTAATCTCTTTATGGTTTGCATGTTTATGTGTTTGCTTCAAATGATTTAGGCATTTTCTTTGTAAATAACTACTTAGCCTAAAATAACCATCCCTAATGCATGTTCCTTAGTTAGCCCCTTTTGAGCCTAATTAGCCTATTGTTTCTTGTTGACCTTATGTTATAAGCTAAAATCTGGAAAACCATGTTAACCCGATCTTAGGAATAAGAGAGCATGGAATCTTAACAGGAGAATGTTTACAAGAAACTAAGTTTGGGGTGGCTACAAGATGTAATGTGTTGTTTGGGATTGAGAAAAAGAAAAAAAATACAATAAAAAGGTTGGAGCCAAAGGCAAGAAAAAAAAAAGAATGAAAAAAAAAGAAAAAAAATAAAAAAGAGGAATAAAAAGAAAAAAATTTGAAGCAAGGCTATTAGAAGAGAAGGGCTGTAGTCACCCAAAGCATAAAGAAAAATGAAAAAAGGAACTTGATTGGAAGTTCAAAGTGTAGAAATGTTCATGCTTTCTTAGTTGCTAGGGTCTTCAGCCTTGTACCCTTGTATATCCTACCCTTAGCCAGGCCCCATTACAACCCATAAAAGACCTTTTGATGTTGCATGCATGTTTTCTGTGGGAACCATTTGGAGATGAAAATCAAATTTATGGGAAGTGTTTCTGAAAGGTGAATTGAGTGAATTGTTGATTGCCTGACAAAAATTGAGCGATGAGTGAAATGCTAAAGGCCCTTGTGAGGAAGGCGATTGTTTGAATTTGGTGATCTCCCTCTTGTGTGTAACTTGGATCCCCTACTTAGATTAATGATTGCTTGAATGATGAAATTCTAAAATGTTCAGAATAATGGATTGTGGGGATTACTTTGTTTGAAAGGGGGAACATTGAAGAAAACTGTTTTGATGAGATTGCTTGAATTTGTGCAAAGTTAATTGAGTCACTTAAGCTTGCCATGTCTTGAGTCTTTTTGATTTTTGAGTTGTAGTTTGCTTGGGGACAAGCAAAGTTTAAGTTTGGGGTATTTTGATAAGCATCTGGCTCATCTAGTTTTATGGCTAGTATGACCAGGGTTTTGTGCTAATTATATCTCATTTTCACCCAAATTAGATTAGATTGTCCTCAAGCAAGGTTTTGAGTCTCTAAAGTAGTTTTAGGTTAATTTAGCCAGTTCTGAGTCAAATAAAGCACTTATGGCTATTTTATTGTTTTCAGGTTAAGTTAGAAGTCAAGGGAATAAAGAAACAGAGAAAATTCCAATCCTGGAGGTGTTCGCCCCGCGAGAGTCTTCTCGCCTCGCGAACCTGAAAGCCAGCTGAACAGCAAAATGTCATCCTCTCTGGTTCGCCCCGCGAACAACACCTCGCCTCGCGACCCTGAAGGCTGACTGTTCCAGGAAAATGCAAGGTTTCTGTGTCGCCTCGCGGATCCATGTCTCGCCTCGCGAGACTGAAGACCAGCAGCCATGACTCTTCCATTCCTCGCCACGCGAGAAGTACTTCGCCCCGCTAGAAGACCAAACGTTGCAGACTCTTCATGATATTCGCCTCGCGAGTGAGGGTTCGCCTCGCGAGTGGGCTCAGTTTCTGAATATTATAAATTGCTGTTCTGGGCAGATGGAGAGAACAACTTTTGATTCTCCATTGTTTTTACATATTTTTCTGTGTGTTTCGTTTTTTCCATGGAGAACTAATTTTCTTAGATTAGTCTACTGTAATTGATTTCCATCACACTTGAGGTTCTTGTAATTCCTGTTTTGTATGCTTTTCCCTTTTCAATGCCATGCTATATATTTCTGTTTGTTTAATTCAGGAGTGTATAGTGTTGTGTTGATTTATTTCGGTGATGTTATGTTCCTATATTGAATCGCGTTTGTTTAATTCGCGTGTGTTCGTTCATGTTCGTTTAGTTCATGAGGGCTTCACCCCGTTTGTTTAATTCGGGAATAGGAACATATATCTGTAGTAGCGATTTCGTTTGTTAATTGTTGCTACAACCGGGAGGGGATTAGAATCTGCTTAGGGCTTGGAAATTACATGAACCGATGATAGTTGGGAATCGAGAACAGTAGATTAATCGTCTTTAGTTATTTGATAATCTTTTAAACTGCCTTGTTTTCATTGCTTTGTTTATGCTTTGTTTTCAATTTGAATTTCAATCCAACACCCCCCCCTCCCAGATTTGTTTACAAACCGCTTGCTTTTTGGAGCGTGCGCAACAGCGCGACCAGCGTCAAACTAGTGCCCCCGCCGATCGGCGGTGCGGGGCCCTCCAGACCGCGGAAACGCCAAACCCCAGAATAAAGACGCACCGGAAGATGCAGGAAAAGTTGGAAACAGTGTCAAATGAATTTTAAAAAAGATGGGACCACGACTGTCAGAAAGCCGCACCCGTCCTGGTAATTATGATGCGGAGAAAATACTTCGAAAATAGGAAAAGTAGCCGAGACGGCGTCGTTTGGCCAGAATCGGGGGGTGACCATGGGTCCAACGGACCAATGGGCCTCGTTCCTTGGATTTTTTCCTACCACCCTGCCAAAATTCAGGTCATTCGGAGCACGTGAAAACAAATCTGGTAATTACCGGCATGTCCCTGATGTCTCGGAAGCCCCATCCGGAAGCGGAGCCTGACCGGAACCCGAGGGGAAACGGAAGTTCGGCACGTCGCGGTAGGTAAGCGTATAAAGGATTTGATCGCGCGCAGACTAACAGGTGCGATCATACCAGCACTAATGCACCGGATCCCATCATAACTCCGCAGTTAAGCGTGCTTGGGCGAGGGTAGTACTAGAATGGGTGACCTCCTGGGAAGTCCTCGTGTTGCACCTCTTTTTCCCAACAACTTTATCGGCCGACCCAGAGCATGGCACCGGAAAGCCGGGGTCGCCAAAACACCGAAGGCGGGTGATATGAGCCATGGGGGGGCAAGTCCAATTTCCAACAAGAGTTATTTGAGCCCAATGAAGACCATGGATCAAGAATCAAATCAAGGACTTGGTGGGCCCATGACAAAAGTTAGACACAAGAAATCCCAACAAGCTCTTAATTACATGGGGGCTATTTTGATAGAAGCAAGCCCAAGAATGAGACCAAATGGAATGGAGCCCCAATTGATGACCTATCTCATTCAACTAGAAGACCCATGATCATTTTCAAATGGGGCGTGCTCTAGTTATGAGTCCACTTAGTTGTTTTATTTTAATTCAATAAGTGTAATGGGTTATGTGTGTGTGTCCAAATTGGCTAAGTGTTGAAATGGGTCAAGCCCACTTAAGTCCATGTTGTACACGAATTTGGGAGCTTGATAGGAGGAATCTTTGGTTTGCATGCCAATAGTAACTCCTATAAGTTATTAGTTTGTTTATTGTTTTGTTAATTATGTGGGAGTTACACTTTTTAATATGAGAAGTAAAGTGTGGCAGCCACATAATGATGGTTATGAGAGAATAATAAACTCACCATTAGAGGCTGAGTTAAGGAGGGAATTAGTGAGTCATTTAGTGACATGATTAGGCTAATTATTGTGGGGGTTATGATCTCTTTTGGAAGCCAAAAAGTTGGCAGCCTAATACTCTATTTGTACACTCCATTTTCATGTTGAATAGTAACTTGGATGTTGAATTTGGATTAAAATCCATTTGTGAGGGAATTGTCTCTCTTTGGTTCTTGGTTAAGCCATCTTGTTCTTATCAAGAATCCATGATTCTTGTGGCGAACTTCACAGGCTTATCAAACTCTCTAGTTTGTGGCGCCATACCATCTCTAATCTTCACCATTTTCATATTTTCTTCTTCTTATTTTGGTTTCAAAAATTGTTACGCAAATTAATTGTTAAAATTCAACCAAAAAGATCATCAAAGGCAACCTCACCATTTGGTTGTCATCAAGTGGTATCAAAGCTTAGGCTTTGGTTGAATTTTGAGTTTTGTTCTTCTTCTACCTTTCTCCTTTTCTTCTTTTTGCTATGTTGCGATTTGAAAATTTCGACTATGTGCAAGAACATAGGAAAGAGGTTGAAGAGTGGATCTGGCAAATGCATGAGAGGCGTGACAAGAGGATGAGAGAGAACGAACAAAAGAGGTTGAGAAAAGAGGAAAGAATGAAAAGACAAATGGAAAGTTTTGAAGACCATGTGAAGAAGTTGGTGGAAGACTCCAATAAGAAAGAGAATGAGAAGAAAGAGAGAGAGAAAGCAAAACAAGAGAATGAGGTAAAAGCAAAAGAGAGTGAAAAGAAAAGTGATGGTCAAAAGGAAAAAGAAAAAGAGAGTGAAAAGAAGAGTGATAATCAAGATGAAAAAGAAAAGGAGAGTGAAAAGAAGAATGATGAGCAAGAGAAAAATAGTGAGCAAAAAGAGAGTTCTTTGGCAACAAAAAGTGAGGAGAAGAGGGCTTTGATTTCAAGACAGCCCCAATGCATAATTTATTGTAAGGACTTTTGTTTAATTTCCAATGCTTCTAATGATCTCTCTTTGCCTAGTGGTGTTGTAACTCTTTTGCAGAAATTTGGGGATTTCATCCCAAAGGAAGTACCCCATGGTTGGGAAACTTTCAAGGATTCCAAAAGTCTCAATAAAGCACCTACTCATGCTTTACCTCCTATTGAAATATATTATGAACTTAAGTTTGATACAACCGATGTAACGGGAGAGTTCATCCCAAGGGAGGTACTCCATGGCTTGGGAACTTGCATGGTTACCCAAAAGTATGGATATCTTAACACAAGATTCGATAACATGCTTGGGATTGAAGTCATAAATTCGAGGACGAATTTTCTTAAAGAAGGAGGGTATGATATGAGCCATGGGGGGGCAAGTCCAATTTCCAACAAGAGTTATTTGAGCCCAATGAAGACCATGGATCAAGAATCAAATCAAGGACTTGGTGGGCCCATGACAAAAGTTAGACACAAGAAATCCCAACAAGCTCTTAATTACATGGGGGCTATTTTGATAGAAGCAAGCCCAAGAATGAGACCAAATGGAATGGAGCCCCAATTGATGACCTATCTCATTCAACTAGAAGACCCATGATCATTTTCAAATGGGGCGTGCTCTAGTTATGAGTCCACTTAGTTGTTTTATTTTAATTCAATAAGTGTAATGGGTTATGTGTGTGTGTCCAAATTGGCTAAGTGTTGCAAATGGGTCAAGCCCACTTAAGTCCATGTTGTACACGAATTTGGGAGCTTGGTAGGAGGAATCTTTGGTTTACATGCCAATAGTAACTCCTATAAGTTATTAGTTTGCTTATTGTTTTGTTAATTATGTGGGAGTTACACTTTTTAATATGAGAAGTAAAGTGTGGCAGCCACATAATGATGGTTATGAGAGAATAATAAACTCACCATTAGAGGCTGAGTTAAGGAGGGAATTAGTGAGTCATTTAGTGACATGATTAGGCTAATTATTGTGGGGGTTATGATCTCTTTTGGAAGCCAAAAAGTTGGCAGCCTAATACTCTATTTGTACACTCCATTTTCATGTTGAATAGTAACTTGGATGTTGAATTTGGATTAAAATCCATTTGTGAGGGAATTGTCTCTCTTTGGTTCTTGGTTGAGCCATCTTGTTCTTATCAAGAATCCATGATTCTTGTGGCGAACTTCACAGGCTTATCAAACTCTCTAGTTTGTGGCGCCATACCATCTCTAATCTTCACCATTTCCATATTTTCTTCTTCTTATTTTGGTTTCAAAAATTGTTACGCAAATTAATTGTTAAAATTC
>JAUPTC010003794.1:0-13261 GCA_030762895.1 Sophora flavescens
AATAGGGTTAGTATTAGGGTTTTGGGTCAAAATTAGGGCTCTGGGTTAAAATTTAGGTTTTAGGTCAAAATAAGGGTTTTTGGTACAAATTAGTGTTTAGGTTTGAATTAGGTTTTTGAGTTAAAGATATGTTTTTGGGTCAAAAATAAGGTTAGAATTAGGATTTGGGGTTAAAATTAGGGTTGTGTCAAAACTAGGGCTTAGGGTTGGATTTTGGGTTAGAATTAGGATTTTGGGTAAAATTAATGGTTCGGGTCAAAATTAGGGCTCGGGGACAAATTTAAGGTTTATGGTCAAAATTAAGGTTTAGGGTTTTAAAATAGGGTTTTGGGTCAAAAATAGGGGTAGAATTGGGCTTTTCAGTCAAAATTAGGGTTTTGGGTTAAAATTAGGGTTCTGGGTCAAAATTAGGGTTTAGGGTTTGAATTAGGGTTAGAATTAGGCTTTTGGGTAAAATTTGGGTTTTGGGTCAAATTAGGGTTCTGTGTCAAATTTAGGGTTTATGGTCCGAATTAGGGTTTAGGGTTTGAATTAGGTTGAGTTTAAAGTATGGTTTTAGTCAAAAATAGGGTTAGAATTAGGGTTTTGGGTTAAAATTAGGGTTTTGGGAAAAATTAGGGTTCTTGGTCAAATTTAAGGTTTAGGATTAAAATTAGGGTTTAGTGTTTGAATTAGGGTTTTGAGTTTAAAATAGGGTTTTGGGTCAAAATAGGGTTTGAATTAGGGTTTTCAGTCAAAACTTGGGTTTTGGATCCAAATTTGGGTTTTGGGTTTAAAAAAAGGTTTTGGGTAAAAAATAGGGTTAGTATTACAGAGTTTGGTCAAAATTTGGGCTCTGGGTTAAAATTTAGGTTTTGGGGTAAAATTAGGGTTTTTGGTACAATTTATTGTTTAGGGTTTGGATTAGGGTTTTGAGTTAAAGATATGTTTTTGGGTCAAAAATAGGGTTAGAATTAGGATTTTGGGTTAAAATTAGGGTTGTGTCAAAATTAGGGCTTCGAGTTAGAATTTGGGTTAGAATTAGGATTTTGGGTAAAATTAGGGTTTCGGGTCAAAATTAGGGTTCGGGGTCAAAATTAGGGTTTAGGGTTTTGAGTTTAAGATAGGGTTTTGGGTCACAAATAGGGTTAGAATTAGGGTTTTGGCTTAAAATTAGGGCTTCAGGTTAAAATTAGGGTTTCGGGTCAAAATTTGGGTTTTGGATCCAAATTAGGGTTATGGGTGAAAATATGGGTTTAGGGTTTGAATTTGGGTTATGAGTTAAAGATATGTTTTTGGGTCAAAAATAGGGTTAGAATTAGGCTTTTGGGTTAAAATTAGGGTTCGGGGTCAAAATCAGGGTTTAGGGTTTAAAATAGGGTTTTGGATCAAAAATAGGGATAGAATTGGGCCTTTAGGTCAAAATTAGGGCTTTGGGTTAAAATTTGGGTTTATGTTCAAACATACGGTTTAGGGTTTGAATTTGGGTTTTGAGTTAAAAGTAGGTTTTTGGGTCAGAAATAGGGTTCGAATTAGGGTTTTGGATTTAAATTAGGGTTTCGAGTCAAATTTTGGGTTTAGGATCAAAATTAGGGTATAGGGTTTGAATTAGGCTGTTGAGTTAAAAAAATATGATTTTGGGTCAAAAATAGGGTAGAATTAGGGTGTTGGGTCAAAATTAGGGCTTTGGGTTAAAAATATGGTTTTGGGTCAAAATTTGGGATTTGGTGTTAAATTAGGGTTTAGGGTTTGAAATAGGGTTGAGTTTAAAATAGGGTTTTGGGTCAAAAATAGGGTTAGAATTAGGGTTTTGGGTCAAAATTAGGGCTTTGGGTCAAAATTAGGGTTTAGGGTCAAAATTTGGGTTTAGGGTCAAAGTTAGGGTTTACGGTTTGAATTAGGGTTTTGAGTTTAAAATAGGGTTTTGTGTCAAAATTATGGAATTGGTGTTAAATTAGGGTTTTGGGTCAAGGTTTGAATTAGAGTTTTGTGTTAAGAATCGGGTTTTGGGTCCAAATAAGGGTGGAAATAACGGGTTTGGGTTAAAATTTAGGGTTTCGGGTCAAAATTAGGGTTTAGGGTTTGAATTAGGGTTAGAATTAGGGTTTTGGGTCAAAATTAAGGTTCTGGGTAAAATTTAGGGTTTAGGGTCCAAATTAGGATTTAGGGTTTGAATTAGGTTTTGTGTTTAAAATAGGATTTTGTGTCAAAATTTGGTTTTGGGAAAATTTTTGGTTCTGGGTCAAAAATAAGGTTAGAATTAGGGTTTTGGGTTAAAATTAGGGTTTCGAGTCAAAATTAGGTTTTTGGGTCAAATTTTGGGTTTAGGGTCAAAATTAGGGTTTTTGGTACAAATTAGGGTTTAGGGTTTGAATTAGGGTTTTGGGTCAAAATTAGGGCTTTGGGTTAAAATTAGGGTTTAGGGTTTGAATTAGGTTTTGTGTTTAAAATAGGATTTTCTGTCAAAAATAGTGTTAGAATTAGGGTTTTGGGAAAAATTATGGTTCCGGGCCAAAAATAAGGTTAGAATTTAGGTTTTAGGTTAAAATTAGGGTTTCGAGTCAAAATTAGGTTTTTGGGTCAAATTTTGGGTTTAGGGTAAAAATTAGGGTTTTTGGTACAAATTAGGGTTTAGTGTTTGAATTAGGGTTTTGGGTCAAAATTAGGGCTTTGGGTTAAAATTAGGGTTTAGGGTCAAAATTATGTTTTTGGGTCAAAAGTTGGGTTTAGGGTTTGAATTAGGGTTTTGAGTTTAAAACAGGGTTTTTGGTCAAAATTATGGAATTGGTGTTAAATTAGGGCTTTGGTGTTAAATTAGGGCTTTGGGTTAAAATTAGGGTTCTGGGTCAACATTAGGGTTTAAGGTTTGAATTAGGGTTTTGGGTAAAATTAGGTTTTGGGTAAAATTAGGGTTCTTGGTCAAATTTAGGGTTTATGGTCCGAATTAGGGTTTAGGGTTTGAATTAGGTTGAGTTTAAAGTAGGGTTTTGGTCAAAAATAGGGTTAGAATTAGGGTTTTGGGTTAAAATTAGGGTTTTGGGAAAAAATAGGGTTCTGGGTCAAATTTAAGGTATAGGATCAAAATTAGGGTTTAAGGTTTGAATTAGGGTTTTGAGTTTAAAATAGGGTTTTGGGTCAAAAATAAAAGTAGAATAGCATTTGATCAAAATAGGGCTTTGGGTTAAAATTAGGGTTAGGGTAAAATTAGGGTTTAAGGTTGAATTAGGCTTTAGGTAAAATTAGGGTTTGGGTCAAATTAGGTCTGGGTCAAATTTAGGGTTTATGGTCCGAATTAGGGTTTAGGGTTTGAATTAGGTTGAGTTTAAAGTAGTTGGTCAAAAGAGGGTTAGAATTAGGGTTTAGGGTCAAAATTAGGGTTTTGGGAAAAATTAGGGTTCTTGGTCAAATTTAAGATTTAGGATCAAAATTAGGGTTTAGGGTTTGAAATAGGGTTTTGAGTTTAAGATAGGGTTTTGGGTCAAAAATAGGGCTCTGGTTTAAAATTAGGGTTGGGGGTCAAAATTTTGGTTTTGGATCCAAATTAGGGTTATGGGTCAAAATTATGGTTTAGGGTTTGAATTAGGGTTGAGTTAAAGATATGTTTTTGGGTCAAAAATAGGGTTAGAATTAGGGTTCTGGGTTAAAATTAGGGCTGTGTCAAAACTACGGCTTAGGGTTAGAATTTGGGTTAGAATTAGGATTTTGGGTAAAATTAGGGTTTCGGGTCAAAATTAGGGTTCGGGTTCAAAATTAGGGTTTAGGGTTTAAAATAGGGTTTTGGGTCAAAAACAGGGGTAGAATTAGGCTTTTAGGTCAAAATTAGGGCTTTGGGTTAAAATTTGGGTTTAGGGTCAAACATAGGGTTTAGGGTTTGAATTAGGATTTTGAGTTAAAAATAGGTTTTTGGGTCAGAAAAAGGGTTCAAATTAGGGTTTCGGTTTTAAATTAGGGTTTCGAGTCAAATTTTGGGTTTAGGGTCAAAATTAGGGTATACGGTTTGAATTAGGGTGTTGAGTTAAAAATATGATTTTGGATCAAAAATAGGTTTAAATTAGGGTTTTGGGTCAAAGTTAGGGTTTTGGGTTAAAATAGGGTTTTGGGTCAAAATTTGGGATTTGATGTTAAATTAGGGTTTAGGGTTTGAATTAGGTTTTGAGTTTAAAATAGGGTTTTGGGTCAAAAATAGGGTTAGAATTAGGGTTTTGAGTTAAAATTAGGGTTTTGGGAAAAATTAGGGTTTTGGTCAAATTTAGCGTTTAGGATCAAAATTAGGGTTTAGGGTTTGAAATAGGGTTGAGTTTAAAATAGGGTTTTGGGTCAAAAATAGGGTTAGAATTAGGGTTTTGGGTTAAAATTAGGGCTTTGGGTTACAATTAGGGTTTTGGGTTAAAATTAGGGTTTAGGATCAAAATTATGGTTTAGGGTTTGAATTAGGGTTTCGAGTTGAAAATAGGGTTTTGGGTAAAAATTAATGATTTGGTGTTAAATTAGGGTTTTTGGTCAATGTTAGAATTAGAGTTTTGTGTTGAAAATCGTGTTTTGGGTCCAAATTAGGGTTAAAATTGCTGTTTTGGGTTAAAATTTAGGGTTTCGGGTCAAAATTAGGGTTCTGGGTCAAATTTAGGGTTTAGGGTCCAAATTAGGGTTTAGGGTTTGAATTAGGTTTTGTGTTTAAAATAGGATTTTGGGTCAAAAATAGTGTTAGAATTAGGGTTTTGGGTTAAAATTAGGGTTTTGGGAAAAATTAAGGTTCTAGGTAAAATTTATGGTTTTTAGGTTCAAAATTAGGTTTTAGGGTTTGAATTAGGGTTTTGAGTTTAAAATAGGGTTTTGGGTCAAAAGAGGGTTAGAATCAGGGTTTTGAGTCAAAACTTGGGTTTTGGGTCAAAATTAGGGCTCTGGGTTAAAATTTTGGTTTTGGGTCAAAATTAGGGTTTTTGGTACAAATTAGTGTTTAGGGTTTGAATTAGGGTTTTGAGTTAAAGATATGTTTTTGGGTCAAAAATAGGGTTAGAATTAGGATTTTGTGTTAAAATTAGGGTTGTGTCAAAACTAGGGCTTAGGGTTTGAATTTGGGTTAGAATTAGGATTTTAGGTAAAATTAATGTTTCGGGTCAAAATTAGGGTTCGGGGACAAATTTAGGGTTTAGGGTCAAAATTAGGGTTTAGGGTTTAAAATAGGGTTTTGAGTTTAATATAGGGTTTTGGGTCAAAAATAGGGGTAGAATTAGGCTTTTCGATCAAAATTAAGGCTTTGGGTTAAAATTAGGGTTCTGGGTCAAATTAGGGTTCTGGGTCAAATTTAGGGTTTATGGTCCGAATTAGGGTTTAGGGTTAGAATTAGGGTTTTGGGTTAAAATTAGGGTTTTGGGAAAAATTAAAGTTCTTGGTCAAATTTAAGGTTTAGGATCAAAATTAGGGTTTAGGGTTTGAATTACGGTTTTGAGTTTAAAATAGGGCTTTGTGTCAAAATAGGATTAGAATTAGGGTTTTGAGTCAAAACTTGGGTTTTGGGTCCAAATTTGAGTTTTGGTTCAAAATTAGGGTTGAGGGTTTGAATTAAGGTTAGATTTAGGGTTAGATTTAGGGTTTCGAGTCAAATTTAGGTTTTTGGGTCAAAGTTAGGGTTTAGGTTTTTAAATAGGGTTTTGAGTTTAAAATAGGGTTTTGGGTCAAAAATATGGTTAGTATTAGGGTTTTGGGTCAAAATTAGGGCTCTGGGTTAAAATTTAGGTTTTGGGTCAAAATTAGGGTTTTTGGTACAAATTAGTGTTTTTGTTTGAATTAGGTTTTTGAGTTAAAGATATGTTTTTGGGTGAAAAATAAGGCTAGAATTAGGATTTGGGGTTAAAATTAGGGTTGTGTCAAAACTAGGGCTTAGGGTTGGAATTTGGGTTAGAATTAGGATTTTGGGTAAAATTAATGGTTCGGGTGAAAATTAGGGCTCGGGGAAAAATTTAAGGTTTAGGGTCAAAATTAGGGTTTAGGGTTTTAAAATAGGGTTTTGGGTCAAAAATAGGGGTAGAATTGGGCTTTTCAGTCAAAATTAGGGCTTTGGTTAAAATTAGGGTTCTGGGTCAAAATTAGGGTTTAGGGTTTGAATTAGGGTTAGAATTAGGCTTTTGGGTAAAATTTGGGTTTTGGGTCAAATTAGGGTTCTGGGTCAAATTTAGGGTTTATGATCCGAATTAGGGTTTAGGGTTTGAATTAGGTTGAGTTTAAAGTAGGGTTTTGGTCAAAAATAGGGTTAGAATTAGGGTTTTGGGTTAAAATTAGGGTTTTGGGAAAAATTAGGGTTCTTGGTCAAATTTAAGGTTTAGGATCAAAATTAGGGTTTAGGGTTTCAAATAGGGTTTTGAGTTTAAAATAGGGTTTTGTGTCAAAATAGGATTAGAATTAGGATTTTGAGTCAAAACTTGGGTTTTGGGTCCAAATTTGGGTTTTGGTTCAAAATTAGGGTTGAGGGTTTGAATTAAGGTTTTAAGTTAAAAATAGGGTTTTGGGTCAAAAATAAGGTTAGATTTAGGGTTTCGAGTCAAATATAGGTTTTTGGGTCAAATTTTGTGTTTATGGTCAAAGTTAGGGTTTAGGTTTTTAAATAGGGTTTTGAGTTTAAAATAGGGTTTCGGGTCAAAAATAGGGTTATTATTAGGGTTTTGGGTCAAAATTAGGGCTCGGAGTTAAAATTTAGGTTTTGGGTAAAAATTAGGGTTTTTGGTAAAAATTAGTGTTTAGGGTTTGAATTAGGGTTTTGAGTTAAAGATATGTTTTTGGGTCAAAAATAAGGTTAGAATTAGGATTTTGGGTTAAAATTAGGGTTGGAATTTGGGTTAGAATTAGGATTTTGGGTAAAATTAATGTTTCAGGTCAAAATTAGGGCTCGGGGACAAATTTAGGGTTTAGGGTCAAAATTAGGGTTTAGGGTTTAAAATAGGGTTTTGAGTTTAATATAGGGTTTTGGGTCAAAAATAGGGGTAGAATTAGGCTTTTCGATCAAAATTAAGGCTTTGGGTTAAAATTAGGGTTCCGGGTCAATTTAGGGTTCTGGGTCAAATTTAGGGTTTATGGTCCGAATTAGGGTTTAGGGTTAGAATTAGGGTTTTGGGTTAAAATTAGGGTTTTGGGAAAAATTAAAGTTCTTGGTCAAATTTAAGGTTTAGGATCAAAATTAGGGTTTAGGGTTTGAATTAGGGTTTTGAGTTTAAAATAGGGCTTTGTGTCAAAATAGGATTAGAATTAGGGTTTTGAGTCAAAACTTGGGTTTTGGGTCCAAATTTGGGTTTTGGTTCAAAATTAGGGTTGAGGGTTTGAATTAAGGTTTTGAGTTAAAAATAGGGTTTTGGGTCAAAAATAAGGTTAGATTTAGGGTTTCGAGTCAAATTTAGGTTTTTGGGTCAAAGTTAGGGTTTAGGTTTTTAAATAGGGTTTTGAGTTTAAAATAGGGTTTTGGGTCAAAAATAGGGTTAGTATTAGGGTTTTGGGTCAAAATTAGGGCTCTGGGTTAAAATTTAGGTTTTAGGTCAAAATAAGGGTTTTTGGTACAAATTAGTGTTTAGGTTTGAATTAGGTTTTTGAGTTAAAGATATGTTTTTGGGTCAAAAATAAGGTTAGAATTAGGATTTGGGGTTAAAATTAGGGTTGTGTCAAAACTAGGGCTTAGGGTTGGATTTTGGGTTAGAATTAGGATTTTGGGTAAAATTAATGGTTCGGGTCAAAATTAGGGCTCGGGGACAAATTTAAGGTTTAGGGTCAAAATTAGGGTTTAGGGTTTTAAAATAGGGTTTTGGGTCAAAAATAGGGGTAGAATTGGGCTTTTCAGTCAAAATTAGGGCTTTGGGTTAAAATTAGGGTTCTGGGTCAAAATTAGGGTTTAGGGTTTGAATTAGGGTTAGAATTAGGCTTTTGGGTAAAATTTGGGTTTTGGGTCAAATTAGGGTTCTGTGTCAAATTTAGGGTTTATGGTCCGAATTAGGGTTTAGGGTTTGAATTAGGTTGAGTTTAAAGTATGGTTTTAGTCAAAAATAGGGTTAGAATTAGGGTTTTGGGTTAAAATTAGGGTTTTGGGAAAAATTAGGGTTCTTGGTCAAATTTAAGGTTTAGGATCAAAATTAGGGTTTAGGGTTTGAATTAGGGTTTTGAGTTTAAAATAGGGTTTTGGGTCAAAATAGGGTTTGAATTAGGGTTTTGAGTCAAAACTTGGGTTTTGGATCCAAATTTGGGTTTTGGGTTTAAAATACGGTTTTGGGTAAAAAATAGGGTTAGTATTACAGTTTTGGGTCAAAATTTGGGCTCTGGGTTAAAATTTAGGTTTTGGGTTAAAATTAGGGTTTTTGGTACAATTTATTGTTTAGGGTTTGGATTAGGGTTTTGAGTTAAAGATATGTTTTTGGGTCAAAAATAGGGTTAGAATTAGGATTTTGGGTTAAAATTAGGGTTGTGTCAAAATTAGGGCTTCGGGTTAGAATTTGGGTTAGAATTAGGATTTTGGGTAAAATTAGGATTTCGGGTCAAAATTAGGGTTCGGGGTCAAAATTAGGGTTTAGGGTTTTGAGTTTAAGATAGGGTTTTGGGTCACAAATAGGGTTAGAATTAGGGTTTTGGCTTAAAATTAGGGCTTCAGGTTAAAATTAGGGTTTCGGGTCAAAATTTGGGTTTTGGATCCAAATTAGGGTTATGGGTGAAAATATGGGTTTAGGGTTTGAATTTGGGTTATGAGTTAAAGATATGTTTTTGGGTCAAAAATAGGGTTAGAATTAGGGTTTTGGGTTAAAATTAGGGTTCGGGGTCAAAATCAGGGTTTAGGGTTTAAAATAGGGTTTTGGGTCAAAAATAGGGGTAGAATTGGGCCTTTAGGTCAAAATTAGGGCTTTGGGTTAAAATTTGGGTTTATGTTCAAACATACGGTTTAGGGTTTGAATTTGGGTTTTGAGTTAAAAGTAGGTTTTTGGGTCAGAAATAGGGTTCGAATTAGGGTTTTGGATTTAAATTAGGGTTTCGAGTCAAATTTTGGGTTTAGGATCAAAATTAGGGTATAGGGTTTGAATTAGGCTGTTGAGTTAAAAAAATATGATTTTGGGTCAAAAATAGGGTAGAATTAGGGTGTTGGGTCAAAATTAGGGCTTTGGGTTAAAAATATGGTTTTGGGTCAAAATTTGGGATTTGGTGTTAAATTTGGGTTTAGGGTTTGAAATAGGGTTGAGTTTAAAATAGGGGTTTGGGTCAAAAATAGGGTTAGAATTATGGATTTGGGTCAAAATTAGGGCTTTGGGGCAAAATTAGGGTTTAGGGTCAAAATTTGGGTTTAGGGTCAAAGTTAGTGTTTATGGTTTGAATTAGGGTTTTGAGTTTAAAATAGGGTTTTGTGTCAAAATTATGGAATTGGTGTTAAATTAGGGTTTTGGGTCAAGGTTTGAATTAGAGTTTTGTGTTAAGAATCGGGTTTTGGGTCCAAATAAGGGTGGAAATAACGGGTTTGGGTTAAAATTTAGGGTTTCGGGTCAAAATTAGGGTTTAGGGTTTGAATTAGGGTTTTGGGTCAAAATTAAGGTTCTGGGTAAAATTTAGGGTTTAGGGTCCAAATTAGGATTTAGGGTTTGAATTAGGTTTTGTGTTTAAAATAGGATTTTGTGTCAAAATTAGGTTTTGGGAAAAATTTTGGTTCTGGGTCAAAAATAAGGTTAGAATTAGGGTTTTGGGTTAAAATTAGGGTTTCGAGTCAAAATTAGGTTTTTGGGTCAAATTTTGGGTTTAGGGTCAAAATTAGGGTTTTTGGTACAAATTAGGGTTTAGGGTTTGAATTAGGGTTTTGGGTCAAAATTAGGGCTTTGGGTTAAAATTAGGGTTTACTGTTTGAATTAGGTTTTGTGTTTAAAATAGGATTTTCTGTCAAAAACAGTGTTAAAATTTGGGTTTTGGGAAAAATTATGGTTCTGGGCCAAAAATAAGGTTAGAATTTGGGTTTTAGGTTAAAATTAGGGTTTCGAGTCAAAATTAGGTTTCTGGGTCAAATTTTGGGTTTAGGGTCAAAATTAGGGTTTTTGGTACAAATTAGGGTTTAGTGTTTGAATTAGGGTTTTGGGTCAAAATTATAGCTTTGGGTTAAAATTAGGGTTTAGGGTCAAAATTATGTTTTTGGGTCAAAAGTTGGGTTTAGGGTTTGAATTAGGGTTTTGAGTTTAAAACAGGGTTTTGGGTCAAAATTATGGAATTGGTGTTAAATTAGGGCTTTGGGTTAAAATTAGGGTTCTGGGTCAAAATTAGGGTTCTTGGTCAAATTTAGGGTTTATGGTCCGAATTAGGGTTTAGGGTTTGAATTAGGTTGAGTTTAAAGTAGGGTTTTGGTCAAAAATAGGGTTAGAATTAGGGTTTTGGGTTAAAATTAGGGTTTTGGGAAATATTAGGGTTCTTGGTCAAATTTAAGGTTTAGGATCAAAATTAGGGTTTAGGGTTTGAAATAGGGTTTTGAGTTTAAGATAGGGTTTTGGGTCAAAAATAGGGCTCTGGTTTAAAATTAGGGTTGGGGGTCAAAATTTTGGTTTTGGATCCAAATTAGGGTTATGGGTCAAAATTATGGTTTAGGGTTTGAATTAGGGTTGATTTAAATATATGTTTTTGGGTCAAAAATAGGGTTAGAATTAGGGTTCTGGGCTAAAATTAGGGTTGTGTCAAAACTACGGCTTAGGGTTAGAATTTGGGTTAGAATTAAGATTATTGTTAAAATTAGGGTTTGGTCAAGGTGGTAAATTAGGGTTGGGGTTAGTTAAAATTAGGGTTTAGGGTAAAAATAGGGTTTGGGTCAAAAACAGGGGTATAATTAGGCTTTTAGGTCAAAATTAGGGCTTTGGGTTAAAATTTGGGTTTAGGGTCAAACATAGGGTTTAGGGTTTGAATTAGGATTTTGAGTTAAAAATAGGTTTTTGGGTCAGAAATAGGGTTCGAATTAGGGTTTTGGGTTTAAATTAGGGTTTCGAGTCAAATTTTGGGTTTAGGGTCAAAATTAGGGTATAGGGTTTGAATTAGGGTGTTGAGTTAAAAATATGATTTTGGGTCAAAAATAGGGTTAAATTAGGGTTTTGGGTTAAAATAGGGTTTTGGGTCAACATTTGGGATTTGATGTTAAATTAGGGTTTTGGGTTTGAATTAGGTTTTGAGTTTAAAATAGGGTTTTGGGTCAAAATTAGGGTTAGAATTAGGGTTTTGAGTTAAAATTAGGGTTTTGGGAAAAATTAGGGTTTTGGTCAAATTTAGCGTTTAGGATCAAAATTAGGGTTTAGGGTTTGAAATAGGGTTGAGTTTAAAATAGGGTTGAGTTTAAAATAGGGTTTTGGGTCAAAAATAGGGTTAGAATTAGGGTTTTGGGTTAAAATTAGGGCTTTGGGTTACAATTAGGGTTTTGGGTTAAAATTAGGGTTTAGGATCAAAATTATGGTTTAGGGTTTGAATTAGGGTTTCGAGTTGAAAATAGGGTTTTGGGTAAAAATTATGGATTTGGTGTTAAATTAGGGTTTTTGGTCAATGTTAGAATTAGAGTTTCGTGTTGAAAATCGTGTTTTGGGTCCAAATTAGGGTTAAAATTGCTGTTTTGGGTTAAAATTTAGGGTTTCGGGTCAAAATTAGGGTTCTGGGTCAAATTTAGGGTTTAGGGTCCAAATTAGGGTTTAGGGTTTGAATTAGGTTTTGTGTTTAAAATAGGATTTTGGGTCAAAAATAGTGTTAGAATTAGGGTTTTGGGTTAAAATTAGGGTTTTGGGAAAAATTAAGGTTCTAGGTAAAATTTATGGTTTTTAGGTTCAAAATTAGGTTTTAGGGTTTGAATTAGGGTTTTGAGTTTAAAATAGGGTTTTGGGTCAAAAGAGGGTTAGAATCAGGGTTTTGAGTCAAAACTTGGGTTTTGGGTCAAAATTAGGGCTCTGGGTTAAAATTTTGGTTTTGGGTCAAAATTAGGGTTTTTGGTACAAATTAGTGTTTAGGGTTTGAATTAGGGTTTTGAGTTAAAGATATGTTTTTGGGTCAAAAATAGGGTTAGAATTAGGATTTTGTGTTAAAATTAGGGTTGTGTCAAAACTAGGGCTTAGGGTTTGAATTTGGGTTAGAATTAGGATTTTAGGTAAAATTAATGTTTCGGGTCAAAATTAGGGTTCGGGGACAAATTTAGGGTTTAGGGTCAAAATTATGGTTTAGGGTTTAAAATAGGGTTTTGAGTTTAATATAGGGTTTTGGGTCAAAAATAGGGGTAGAATTAGGCTTTTCGATCAAAATTAAGGCTTTGGGTTAAAATTAGGGTTCTGGGTCAAATTAGGGTTCTGGGTCAAATTTAGGGTTTATGGTCCGAATTAGGGTTTAGGGTTAGAATTAGGGTTTTGGGTTAAAATTAGGGTTTTGGGAAAAATTAAAGTTCTTGGTCAAATTTAAGGTTTAGGATCAAAATTAGGGTTTAGGGTTTGAATTAGGGTTTTGAGTTTAAAATAGGGCTTTGTGTCAAAATAGGATTAGAATTAGGGTTTTGAGTCAAAACTTGGGTTTTGGGTCCAAATTTGGGTTTTGGTTCAAAATTAGGGTTGAGGGTTTGAATTAAGGTTTTGAGTTAAAAATAGGGTTTTGGATCAAAAATAAGGTTAGATTTAGGGTTTCGAGTCAAATTTAGGTTTTTGGGTCAAAGTTAGGGTTTAGGTTTTTAAATAGGGTTTTGAGTTTAAAATAGGGTTTTGGGTCAAAAATAGGGTTAGTATTAGGGTTTTGGGTCAAAATTAGGGCTCTGGGTTAAAATTTAGGTTTTGGGTCAAAATTAGGGTTTTTGGTACAAATTAGTGTTTTTGTTTGAATTAGGTTTTTGAGTTAAAGATATGTTTTTGGGTCAAAAATAAGGTTAGAATTAGGATTTGGGGTTAAAATTAGGGTTGTGTCAAAACTAGGGCTTAGGGTTGGAATTTGGGTTAGAATTAGGATTTTGGGTAAAATTAATGGTTCGGGTCAAAATTAGGGCTCGGGGACAAATTTAAGGTTTAGGGTCAAAATTAGGGTTTAGGGTTTTAAAATAGGGTTTTGGGTCAAAAATAGGGGTAGAATTGGGCTTTTCAGTCAAAATTAGGGCTTTGGGTTAAAATTAGGGTTCTGGGTCAAAATTAGGGTTTAGGGTTTGAATTAGGGTTAGAATTAGGCTTTTGGGTAAAATTTGGGTTTTGGGTCAAATTAGGGTTCTGTGTCAAATTTAGGGTTTATGGTCCGAATTAGGGTTTAGGGTTTGAATTAGGTTGAGTTTAAAGTATGGTTTTAGTCAAAAATA
>JAUPTC010003795.1:0-13259 GCA_030762895.1 Sophora flavescens
GGTTAAACCATGAACCAGTCGCCATGATCTCATAGTTAACCCATGACCCTCTTGCCATGATCCAACGTTTAACCAATGATGCTCATGCCATGATCTCATGGTTAACCTTTGAACCTCACGCCATGATCCATTGGCTAACCCATGACCATCACCCCATGATCCTATGGTTAACTTGTGACCCTCATGCCATGATCCCACATGGTTAACCAATGACCCTCTTGCCATGTTCCCATGGTTAACACATGACCCTCACGTCATGATCCCATGGTTAACCCATGACCTACACAGCATGATCCAATGGTTAACCCATGACCCACATGCAATGATCCCTTGATTAATCCATAATGCACTTACCATGATTACAAGGTTTGCACATGACCCACTCGCCATGATCGCATGGTTAACCCTTGTCCCTCATGCCATGATCCCATGGTTATCCCTTGACCCTCACGCCATGATCCCATGGTTAACCCATGACCCTCACGCCATGATCCCATGGTTAACCCATGCCCCTCACGCCACGATCCCTAGGTTTACGCATGATCGTCACGCCTTGATCGGGTGGTTAACCAATGACCTTCACGCCATGATGTCATCGTTAACCTGTGACCCTCACGCCATGATCCCATGGTTAACCCAAGACCGTCATGCCATGATCCCTTGATTAACCCATGACCCTCACGCCATGATCCAATGGTTAACTAACCCATGACCCTCTCGCCACGATCTAATGGTTAACCCATTACCCTCACATCAGGATCCCATGGTTAACCCATGACCCTCACGCCACGATCCCATGGTTAACCCATTACCCTCACGCCATGATCCCATGGTTAACCTATGACCCTCATTCCATGATCCCATGGTTAACCAATGACCCACTTACCATGATCTCATGGTTAACACATGACCCTCACGACATGATACTATGGTTAACCCATGACCCTCAAGCCATGATCCCATGATTAACCCATGACCCTCATGCCATGATCCCATGTTTTACCCATGACCCTCTCGTCATGATACCATGGATAACCCGGTACCCTCACTCCATGTTTCCAATGTTAACCCATGACCCTCAAGCCATGATCCCATGGTTAACCTATGACCCTCATTCCATGATCCCACGGTTAACCCATGACCCACTTTCCATGATACCATGGTTAAACCATTACCCTCACACCATGATCCCAAGGTTAACCCATGACCCTCACACCTTGATTCCTTGGATAACCCAAGACCCTCACAACATGATCCCATAGTTAACCCATGACTCTCAAGCCTTGATTCCCTAGTTAACACATGACCCTCACGACATGATCGCATGATTAGCCCATGACCTTTAAGCTATGATCCCATGGTTAACCCATGACCTTCTCACCTTGATCCCCATGGTTAACCCATGACCCTCAAGTCTTGATCTCATGGTTAAGCCATGCCCTCACACCATGATCCCATCGTTAATCCATGGCGTTCACACCATGATCCCATAATTAACCGATGACCCTCATTCTATGATCCCAAGGTTAACCCATGACCCACTTGCCATGATCACATGGATAATCCATGACCCCCCCCATCATGATCCCATGGTTAAACTATGACCTCGACGCCATGATCCCATAGTTAACCCATGACCCTCATGCCATGATCCAACGGTTAACCAATGATCCTCACGCCATGATCCCCTGGTTAACCTTTGAACCACACGCCATGATCCTTTGGTTAACCCTTGACCATCTCCCCATGATCCCATGGTTAACCCGTGACCCTCATGCCATGATCCCACATGGTTAACCAATG
The DNA here is from genome assembly GCA_030762895.1 of Sophora flavescens. Lineage (NCBI taxonomy): Eukaryota > Viridiplantae > Streptophyta > Magnoliopsida > Fabales > Fabaceae > Sophora > Sophora flavescens. The sequence continues at coordinate 1,804 of JAUPTC010003795.1, forward strand.
ACCTTCTTGCCATCATCCCATGGTTAACCCATGACACTCATGCCATGATCCCATGGTTAAGCCATGACCCTCATGCCATGATCAGATGTTTAACCTATGGCCCTCATGCCATTATCCCATGGTTAACCCTTCACCCTCAAGCCATGATCCCATGGTTACCCTATGACTCTCATTCCATGATCCCATGGTTAACCAATGACCCACTTACTATAATCCCATGGTTAACCCATTACCCTCATGACATGATCCTATGGTTAACACATGACCCTCATGCCATGATCCCATGATTAACCCATGACCCCTCAAGCCATGATCCTATGGTTAACCCATGACCCTCATGCCATGATCCCATATTAACCCATGACCCCACGCCATGAACCTATGGTTAACCTATGGCCATCACGACGTTATCCCATGGTTAACCCTTGACCCTCAAGCCATGATCCCATGGTAACCATATGACTCTCATTCCATGATCCCATATTTAACCCATGAACCACTTACTATAATCCCATGGTTAACCCAGTACCTTCATGCCATGATCCTATGGTTAACCCATGACCCTCATGCCATGATCCCCTTATTAACCCATGACCCTCTCGCCATGATCCTATGGTTAACCCATGACCCTCATGCCATGATCCTAAGATTAACCAATGACCGTCACACCCTGATTCCTTGGTTAACCTATGACCCACTAGCCATGATACCATGGTTAACCTGTGACCCACTTGCCATGATACCATGGTTAACCCATTACCCTCACACTATGATCCCATGGTTAACCCATGACCCGCACGCCATGATCCCATGGTTAACCAATGATCGTCACACCCTGATTCCTTGGTTAACCGATGACCCTCACGACATGATCCCATAGTTAACCCATGACTCTCAAGCCTTGATTCCCTGGTTAACACATGACCCTCACGACATGATCGCATGACCCATGACCCTCATTCCATAGTTAACCCATGACCCTAATTGTATAATCCCAACGTTAACCCATGACCCACTTGCTATGATCCCATGGTTAACCCATGACCCTTCCATCATGATCCCATGGTTAAACCATGACCCAGTCGCTATGATCCCATAGTTAGCCCATGACCCTCTCGCCATGATCCAACGGTGATATGAGCCCAATTTGGAGTATGGTTCAAGAAGCTTATCAAGGACTTGGTGGGCCAATTAAAAATGTTACAACCAAGAAAGCCCAACAAGTGTTAATTCAAACTATGGTTCTCATCATGGAAGCAAGCTCAAATGCAAGATTGGATGGAATGAAGCCCAAATTGTTAACTTACATTATCCAACTAAAGGATCCATGACAAGAGGGGCGTGCAACATGAAGAAGAGTCCAATTTTAGTTGTTTGTTTTAATTCAATAAGTGTAAATGGGTTTTATGAGTGAGCCCAATTACTAAGTGATGTTTTTGGGGCAGCCCACTTGTAATCCATGATGGAAAACGAATTTGTCTTAGTGGGAGGAATCTTTAGCTTGCATGCTATAAGAACTCCTAAACTAGTGTGTTGATATTTTGATAAATTGTATAAATTATGGGGGGTTACACTTTTAATGTGAGAAGCAAGTGTAACCACCACATAATTAGGGGGATGAAGAGTCAAGAAGAGGGGGGGTAACCTTCATAGTCTTATGACTGAGTTGAATGATTTGGTGGCTATATTATGAGGGTATTTAACTCATGTTATGATGGCTGAGTTAAGTGGGAATAAGTGAGTGTTTAAGGTCATGAATTAGGCCAATTAAGTGGGGGTTATGGTTTGGTTTTGGAAGCCCAAAAGTTGGCTGCTCAACTATATGTAATTTGTGACAAACACATGAAATGGTAACTTGGATGTTAATTTTGGATCAAATCCATTTTGTGAGAATTTTGTTCTCCTAGGTTCTTGGTTGAACCAAACAATCTCATCAAGAATCCAAGATTCTTGTGGCGAACCTCACTTGGCTTATCAAAACTCTTGTTTTGTGGCGCCATCATCATCTTCTTACTCATCCATTTTCTTTATTTCTTCACTTTAATTTTGGTTACAAAGTGTTACACGAATTTGTGTTAAAAATTCAACCAAAAAGATCATCAAAGGCAACCTCACCATTTGGTTGTCATCAAGTGGTATCAAAGCTTAGGCTTTGGTTGGATTTTGTGTTTTTGTTCTTCATCTTCTACCTTTCTTCTTTTCTTCTTTTAAACCCAAAAACTATAAAAAAAAAAATTACACTTTGATTCTATTTGTGAAGGGAAATTTCGTGGTTGTTGTTCTTGCTCAAAAACAAGTTTTTAAGTGTGATTCTCTTCTTCAAAGTTTGAAAAAAAAAAAAGATTTGCACAAATTATAAGAAAAAAAATTGTGCATGAAATCTTGAAAAAAAAAGGAAGAGAAAAGTCTATTTGAGCAATTTGTGTTCTTGAAACAAAAAAACAAAGAAAAATATTTCCCTTCTTCCTTGTTCTTATTTCCAAAGCTTTGCCTTTCTAGCTTTTCCTTTTGTTTCCTTTGTTTTGATAAGTTTTGTGATTTTTGTTACTTGAATTTTTTTGGATTTTTGTTTGGTTTTTGTTTTTGACTCTTCTAAGAACTAAAGGAGAACATTTGAGAGGAAAAAGTCAAGAGTGTCCAAAATACATTTTTTGTGTGGAAAAAGCCAAAAGAGTGTAAAAAAAAATCCATTGTGTGAACTAGTGGGGGAGTGTAGTGAGGAAACACAAACTCTTCTACCCAAATCATGGCCAACAATGAAGATAGTCCACCATTATCTCCAAGGTCAGCCACTCTTCAAGCTAGGATGGCTGACCGCGCTGTCGCCACGCGCCAAAAAGAACGAGCGTTTACAAAATAATGTAGTATAGAGCGACAACTCGGATCGTCTCTCAAGGACTCTTTTAGGTGTTGTTATTATTAACAGAAAAAGTTAGAAATGGGGGTTTTGAGATTAAAATAAAATAAAGAAGCAAAACAGAAAACAAAACAAGAAAATAGAGCAGTTACCAAATAAGCTAAAGCGATTAACCTACTGTTCTTGGTTTCCCACTATCATTGGTTCAAATAAATCCAAGCCTATTCTAATCCCCTCCCGGCTGTAGAAATAGTTAACAAACGAAACCACTACTACGGATGTATGTTCCTATTCCCGAATTAAACAAACGGGGTTAAGCCCTTCGTGAACTAAACGAACACGAAACGAACACACGCGAATTAAACAAACGCGATTATATATAGGAACATAGCATCACCGAAATGAATCAATACAACACAATATACTCCTGAATTAAACAAACAGAAATATACAGCATGGCATTGAAAAGAGAAAAGAAAATAAACTAGGGAATACAGAACCTCAAGTGTTAATAGAAACCAATTGCAGTAGATTAATCTAGGAGACTAGCTCTCCATTACAAAAGGAAAACAAAACATAGCTAAAAAGAAAACAAAAGACTAACTAAGATTAGCTCAGAAACTAGCCAAAACTGGCTAATTCTGACCACCTCCTCATTTCTGCCTAAAACTGCTTATATACACGTTTCTGGAGTCAGAGTATTCGCGAGGCGAATCACTGTTCGCGAGGCGAATTACATGAAAGGTCTGCAACTCTTTGTCTTCTCGCGAGGCGAGCACATCCTTCGCGAGGCGAACTCTTCAGCTTCCAACTGTTACGCCCGTGGCATTCAACACGCCCAAACCGTGATGGCTTCTGATCTTCCAAGACTCGCGAGGCGAAGGAATGCTCGCGGGGCGAACGCTTCAACTTCAGAATTGCCACGGCTGTGATCTTCAACACGGGCAAGCCGTGATCGTCTCTGACTTTTTCATGGTTGCAATACTCAGGGGGAGAGATTATTCATGGGCGAGTGGCTCTCATTTATTACTTTTTATTAACCTGAAAATAGAAAATAAAAGTAAATAATTATTCAACTCTAAAACAACTAAATTAACATAAAAACAATTTACAGACTCAAAATACTACTTAGGAACAATCAAGTCTAATTTGGGTAAAAATGGTAATAAATAAGCACAAAGCCAAGGTCTTTACTAGTTATAAAACCAGTCAAACAGAGGCTTATCAAAATACCCCAAACTTAAACTTTGCTTGTCCCCAAGCAAACTACACTCAAAAACTTAAAAAGACTCAAGACCTGGCAAGCTTAAGAATTCAATTAACTTTCACACAGATTTCAAGCAATTTTTCAAAGAATTTTTCTTTCAATGTTCCCCCCCTTCCAAGCAAAGTAATCCAATCCCCACAATCATTTATTCCAAACAATTGAGAGTTTCATAATTCAAACAATCATCAATCTAAGCAGGGGATCTAAGTTACACATACAAGGGAGATCACCAAAATCAAACAACTGCCTTCCTCACAAGGGAAATTTGTGTTCACTCAATCGCTCAATTTGTGTCAGGCTATCAACAATTCACTCAATTTTCACTTTTAAGAGCACTTCCCATAAATTTGATTTTCATCTCAAAATGATTCCCACAGAAAACATGCAAGCAACATCAGAAGGTCTTTTATGGGATGTAATGGGGCCTGGCTAAGGGTAGGATATACAAAGGAACTAGGCTGAAGACCCTAGGAACTAAGAGAGCATGAAACATTTTTACACTTTGAATTTAACTCAAGTTCCTTTTTCATTTTTCTTTTATGCCTTGGGTGACTACAACCTTTTTATTTCTTTTTGGCATTTTTGAACTTTTATTTTTTTCTGTTTTTCTTTTCTTTTCTTTTTTTTTTTCTATATATTTTTTTTTCCACTTTTTTTTTTTTTTTTTCAATCCCAAACAACACATTGCACCTGGTAGCCACCCCAAACTTAATTTCTTGCAACCAAATTTCTTACTAAGATTCCATGCTCTCCTAATCCTAAGATCGGGTTAACATGGTTTTTTTTCAGATTTTAGCTTGTAACATAAGGTTAACAAGAACAATAGGCTCATCAGGCTCAAAGGGCTAACTAGGGAACATGCATTAGGAATTGGTTATTTTTAGGCTAAGTAGCTAATTACAAAGAAAATGCCTAAATCATTTGAAACAAACACATAATCATGCAAACCAAAAAGAGATTCAATCAAATTCAGGAAAGTGCAACTTAAAAAGTGATTTTCACACAGTTTAAAACATGTTGGAGGCTCAAAACCTCACCTGGACATTCATGCAAATTATTTGAAAGAGATTCTATCCCTAGTGTGTGCTTCCTATCACCCCAAACTTATCATAAATCATGCCATCATAATAAAATCTCAAAGTTCAGTTTTCAATCACATGGGGATCATTTTTCAAAAAATTTTCAAATCCTAGGGGGAAAACAGTCAATACATATCATGCAATCATCTATGGAAAAATTAATCAAATCCAATAAACTTGCCAATACTATACTTAACACAACTCCTGAGCTTCTCAAATTATTCAGGAGCATTATTGACAATAAAACAAATAAAATAAGGAAAAGAAAATTAAAAAGAAGAAAGGTAAAGAAAACTCATTGAGGGGCGGTTCCACCGGGATCCCATTGCTTGTAACATAAGTCCCACATGGTAGCCAAAGGGTGGTAGTTCATTCCATGCTTCCCTAACTTGCAGCTTTGATGCGGAGGTGAGCACTTGACAATTATAGTAACTCCACCCAGTGCGGCGGACTTCTCACTTCCTCTGGGGTCACAGATGACCTCTTTCTCAATAAAATCTCCCCAATAAAATTGGGGTTCAACCACTTGGACTGGCCATGGTGCAGAATCCAAGGGTACAAAATCCAGAGTTGGTTCCTCAGGGGGAAATGGTAAACAGTTAGAAATGGTTACCGGTGCTGCTTCAACTTCTGCAATGTCTCCATCCACTGCATTAACAAATTTTTCACCTGCTATACACGCAGAAATTTCAGCACACACCAAACAAAGGTTAGAGTTAGTACATATATTACAAGAAAATGAATCAGAAAAATCTACAATGTCTGGAAATTCTGCAATTAATTCATCATCCACCCCTCTACTCTCAACACGTTCAATTGTTTTACTTGAATCATCTACTCCCAAAGGTTCTTCTTTATCTTCAGGCATGGGGGAGCAGATGTTCTCTTGATCCTCCTGATCCATATGGATGCTTTGCTTAACATACCTTTCAAAATAGCAATCTACACACAAAGCATTGCCATCACAATAACAATCATCAGGGGATTCAACACACAATTCAGTAACAGAAGTATCAGTATCAGACTCATCCTCAGAGGTATTTTCAAGAATAAATTGTGCCTCTGTAGGTTCTTCATTATCCTCAAGCTTTTTGCCTTGATTGTCAGGATGGAATATATAAGCTCGAGGCCAATAAGTAGCATTTGTCAGAATGGGGCACGCCTCATACAGGTGCTCAGGAGAGCCGCACATGCCACAAAACTGTGTCTGCTGAAACAATTGCTTCAAATAAGTGAACTTATCAGTAAGATCCATAACCAGACAAATTCAGCAAAATTTTTTTTTTTTTTTTTTTTTTTTTTTTTTTATTATTTTCTGCTAATAACAACAAACCAGAGTCCCCGGCAACGGCGCCAATTTTTGACCGCGCTGTCGCCACGCGCCAAAAAGAACGAGCGTTTACAAAATAATGTAGTATAGAGCGACAACTCGGATCGTCTCTCAAGGACTCTTTTAGGTGTTGTTATTATTAACAGAAAAAGTTAGAAATGGGGGTTTGAGATTAAAATAAAATAAAGAAGCAAAAACAGAAAACAAAACAAGAAAATAGAGCGATTAACAAATAAGCTAAAGCGATTAACCCTCTGTTCTTGGTTTCCCACTATCATTGGTTCAAATAAATCCAAGCCTATTCTAATCCCCCCTCCCAACTGTAGAAATAGTTAACAAACGAAACCACTACTACGGATGTATGTTCCTATTCCCGAATTAAACAAAGCGGGGTTAAGCCCTTCGTGAACTAAACGAACACGAAAGCGAACACACGCGAATTAAACAAACGCGATTATATATAGGAACATAGCATCACCGAAATGAATCAATACAACACAATATACTCCTGAATTAAACAAAACAGAAATATACAGACATGGCATTGAAAAGAGAAAAGAAAATAAACTAGGGAATACGAGAACCTCAAGTGTTAATAGAAACCAATTCGAAGAGATTAATCTAGGAGACTAGCTCTCCATTACAAAAGGAAAACAAAACATAGCTAAAAAGAAAACAAAAGACTAACTAAGATTAGCTCGGAAACTAGCCAAAATGGCTAATTTCGACCACCTCCTCATTTCGCCTAAAGCGCTTATATACACGTTTCGAGTCGGAGTATTCGCGAGGCGAATCACCTGTCGCGAGGCGAATTACATGAAAGGTCTGCAACTCTTTGTCTTCTCGCGAGGCGAAGCACATCCTTCGCGAGGCGAACTCTTGACTTCCAATCCATTACGCCTGTGGCATTCAACACGCCCAAACCGTGATGGCTTCGATCTTCCAAGACTCGCGAGGCGAAGGAATGCTCGCGGGGCGAACGCTACAACATAAGAATTGACACGGCTGTGATCTTCAAAACGGGAAAGATGTGATCGTCTCTGAATTTTTCAAGGTTGCAATACTCATGGGCGAGAGATTATTCATGGGCGAGTGGCTCCAGATTTATTACTTTTTATTAACCTGAAAATAGAAAATAAAAGTAAATAATTATTCAACTCTAAAACAACTAAATTAACATAAAAACAATTTACAGACTCAAAATACTACTTAGGAACAATCAAGTCTAATTTGGGTAAAAATGGTAATAAATAAGCACAAAGCCAAGGTCTTTACTAGTTATAAAACCAGTCAAACAGAGGCTTATCAATGGCCAATCAAGTCCAAGCTCTTCAAAGACAAATGGAGCAAATGCAAGCCAATTATGAGAGACAACTTGCTAACCTACACCGTGACAATTCAAGTGACTATGATAGTGAAAGAGGAAGGCCTAGAGGAGGACGACATAGAAGAGGAGGACATAGGGGAGAGAGACGTGATAGAGGACTTGAAGGGGTCAAAATCAAAGTTCCTCCCTTTATTGGGAAGAATGATCCGGAGGCTTACTTGGAGTGGGAGCTAAAAATAGAACAAGTCTTTGATTGTAATTCATACAATGAAAGCAAGAAGGTGAAAGTAGTCGCCATTGAGTTCAAGGAATATGCACTTGTGTGGTGGGACCAACTACAAAAAGAAAGGAGAAGACATGGAAGAGAGCCCATAGACACTTGGGAGGAGATGAAATTTATCATGAGGAAGAGGTATGTCCCAAATCATTATCAAAGGGATATTCACAACAAGTTACAAAGGCTTGCCCAAGGGACCAAAAGCGTTGATGAATATTTCAAGGAGATGGAGTTGGCCTTACTTAGGTCAAATTTTCAAGAGGATAGGGAGGCTACCATGGCAAGATTCCTACATGGCTTGAATCAAGATATCCAAGACATAGTGGAGTTGCAACCTTATGTGGAGCTTGAAGATTTGGTCCAACAAGCCATTAAGGTGGAGCAACAAATTAAGAGGAGAAAGTCCAAATATTCGTTTTCTTCATCTTCCAAATTTCCATACTCAAATTGGAAGGAAGATTCAAAGAAGGAGGGTGCACCATTTTCTAAAGAGGCCGGGAGCACCCCTCAAGGAAAGAAGCCAACGGAAACAAGTTCTAGGAGCCGTGATGTGAAGTGTTTCAAATGCTTAGGCCATGGGCATATTGCATCCCAATGCCCAACAAAGAGGACAATGGTGGCATGGAATGGTGAAGTGGTCTCAAAAATCGAAGCCTCGAGTGTTGAGGAGAGTGAAAAAGGAGAAGAAATTCCGGAGGGAGACTTATTCATGGTAAGAAGGCTTTTGGGAAGTCAAGTCAAGGATCATGAAGCAAGCCAAAGGGAGAATATATTTCATTCTAGATGTCTAATTCAAGGAAAGGTATGTTCTCTAATCATTGATGGTGGGAGTTGTGCCAATGTTGTAAGCACTAGATTGGTGTCCAAATTGAATCTTGTTACTAAGGCACATCCAAGGCCATATAGGCTTCAATGGCTAAGTGAGGTTGGGGAAACGGTGGTGAACAAACAAGTAGAGGTCCCATTCTCAATTGGAAAGTATGAAGATTGTGTACTTTGTGATGTGGTGCCTATGGAGGCAAGCCATATGTTGTTGGGAAGGCCTTGGCAATATGACAAAAAGGCCATCCATGATGGGATCTCAAATAAGTTCACCTTCATGCATCAAGACCGAAAGGTCATTCTTTCTCCTTTATCTCCAAAGCAAGTTAGTGAGGATCAAATAAGAATGAGAGAAAAAAGAGAGCAAGAGAGAAAAGAAAAGGAGAGTGAAAAAAGGATTGAAAAAGAGAGTGAGAAAAAGATTGAAGAAAAAGGTGAGAAAACAATTGAAAAAAAGAGTGATCAAGAGAAAAATAATGAGGAAAATATTGTGAAAATTAGTGAAAAGAAAGAGAGTTGTTTGGCAACAAAAAGTGAAGAGAAGGAGGCTTTGATTTCAAGGCAACCCCAATTCATTTTTTATTGCAACAATTTTTATTTAATTACTAATGCTTCTAAGGATCTTTCTTTGTCTAGTGGTGTTGTAACTTTTTTGCAGAAATTTGGTAATTTCATTCCAAAGGAAGCACCCTATGGCAATGTCATTGTGAAGAACACTCTGGATGCACCCAAAATGACTAATTTTGGTGATGAAGACTTCAATTCGAGGACGAATTCACTCAAAGAAGGAGGGAATGATATGAGCCCAATTTGGAGTATGGTTTAAGAAGCTTATCAAGGACTTGGTGGGCCAATTACAAATGTTACAACCAAGAAAGCCCAACAAGTGTGTTTCATCTCAGCATCTTGCCTCTGGTCTATGCTTTCTATAGCACTGCAACTATCAACCAACTCCGGAAAACACTGAATATCTAAATACACTACAGCTCTTCGCAGCTCATGTCGCAATCATTCTTCAAACCTTCTACACCGCCAATCCTCATCTGGGAATCTCTGATAGAATTTTGAAAACTTAATCAGAGCCTCAAAGCGTGATACATAATCACCTACAGTCATGTTTCCTTGTCGGAGACTAGTAAACTTCCTCTCCTTCGCACGTCGGACTACATTCGGAAAATAATTCTCGAAGAAGCATTCAGTAAACAACTGCCAACAGATAATCCTACCCTCTAACTCCAGTAATCTTATCTTACCTCTCCACCAAGACTCTGCTTCTCCAGTTAACATGTATGCAGCATAAGTCACTTTCCTCCCCTCCTTGCAGCCCCATCCGGAAGCGGAGCTTGACCGGAACCCGAGAGGTAACGGAAGCTTGGCACGTCACGGTAAGTAAGCGTATAAAGGATTTGATCGCGCGTAGACTAACAGGTGCAATCATACCAGCACTAATGCACCGGATCCCTTCATAACTCCGCAGTTAAGCGTGCTTGGGCGAGAGTAGTACTAGGATGGGTGACCTCCTGATAAGTCCTCGTGTTTCACCTCTTTTCCCAACAACTTTATCGGCCGACCCAGAGCATGGCTCCGGAAAGCCGGGGTCGCCAAAACACCGAAAACGACCTCAAACGAGTGCCACCGCCGATCGGCGGTGCAGGGCCCTCCGGACTGCATAAATGCCAAACCCCAGCACAAAGACCCACTGGAAGATACCTGAAAAGTTGGAAACAGTGTCAAATGAATTTTAAAAAATATGGGACCACGACTGTCAGAAAGCTGCACCCGTCCTGGTAATTATGATGCGGAGAAAATACTTCGAAAATAGGAAAAGTGGCCGAGACGATGCCGCTTGGCCAGAATCGGGTGGTGCCCATGGGTCCAACGGACCAATGGGCCTCGTTCCTTGGATTTTTTCTAACCACCCGCCAAAATTCAGGTCATTCGGAGCACGCGAAAACAAATCTGGTAATTACCGGCTTTTCCCCGATGTCTCGGAAGCCCTATTGGGAAGCGAGCCTGGCCCGAACCCGAGGAACAAGCTGAGCTCGGCACATCACGGTAAGTAAGAGTATAAAGGATTTGATCTCGACTAGAATAACAGTTGCGAACATACCAGCACTAATGCACAGGATCCCATCAGAACCCCGCATTTAAGCGTGCTTGGGCGAGAGTAGTACTAGGATAGGTGACCTCCTGGGAAGTCCTCGTGTTGCACCTCTTTTTCCCAACAAATTTATCGGTCGACCCAGAGCATGGCTCCAGAAAGCCGGGGTCTCCAAAACAGCGAAGACGGGAGACCGTAACGCCCTCAAAGAGTGCCCGACGGGGCCTACGATCCGGAAATGCCAAACCCCAGCAATAAAGACCCACCGAAGATGCCGGAAAAGTTGGAAACAGTGTCAAATGAATTTTTAAAAAATATGGGACCACGGACCCCGAAAGCCGCACCCGTCCCGGAAATTATGATGCGCAAAAAATACTTCGAAAATAGGAAAAGTGG
>JAUPTC010003796.1:0-13229 GCA_030762895.1 Sophora flavescens
CTTTTAACGTCAGTTGTTTAAGAAGCGGCGTTGAAAGTGGCTCACTAAAAAATCAATCACCTTTTACTTGATTGTTAAAAGAAGCGAAGTTAAAAGGTTCACTTTTAACGTCGATTGTTTAAAAAGCGGCGTTAAAAGTGGTCACTAAAAATCAATCACCTTTTACTTGATTGTTAAAAGAACCGAAGTTAAAAGGTTCACTTTTAGCGTCGAGTTGTTTAAAAAGCGGCGTTGAAAGTGGCTCACTAAAAATCAATCACCTTTTACTTGAGTTGTTAAAAGAAGCGAAGTTAAAAGGTTCACTTAACGTCGGTTGTTTAAAGAAGCCGGCGTTGAAAGTGGCTCACTAAAAAATCAATCACCTTTACTTGAGTTGTTAAAAGAAGCGAAGTTAAAGGTTCACTTTACGTCGGTTGTTTAAAGAAGCCGGCGTTGAAAGTGGCTCACTAAAATCAATCACCTTTTACTTGATTGTTAAAAAAGCGAAGTTAAAAGGTTCACTGCGCGTTGTTTAAAAGCGGCGTTGAAAGTGGCTCACTAAAAAATCAATCACCTTTTACTTGATTGTTAAAAAAGCGAAGTTAAAGGTTCACTTTAACGTCAGTTGTTTAAAAAGCCGGCGTTGAAAGTGGCTCACTAAAAATCAATCACCTTTTACTTAGTTGTTAAAAAACGAAGTTAAAAAGGTTCACCGTCAGTTGTTTAAAAAGCGGCGTTGAAAGTGGCTCACTAAAAAATCAATCACCTTTTACTTGATTGTTAAAAGACCGAAGTTAAAGGTTCACTTTACGTCGGTTGTTTAAAAAGCGGCGTTGAAAGTGGCTCGCTAAAAAATCAATCACCTTTTACTTGATTGTTAAAAGAAGCGAAGTTAAAAGGTTCACACGTCAGTTGTTTAAAAAGCGGCGTTGAAAGTGGCTCACTAAAAAATCAATCACCTTTTACTTGATTGTTAAAAAAGCGAAGTTAAAAGGTTCACGTCAGTTGTTAAAAAGCGGCGTTGAAAGTGGCTCACAGAAAATCAATCACCTTTTACTTGATTGTTAAAAAAGCGAAGTTAAAGGTTCACTACGTCAGTTGTTTAAAAAGCGGCGTTGAAAGTGGCTCACTAAAAAATCAATCACCTTTTACTTGATTGTTAAAAGAAGCGAAGTTAAAAGGTTCACTACGTCAGTTGTTTAAAGCGGCGTTGAAAGTGGCTCACTAAAAAATCAATCACCTTTTACTTGATTGTTAAAAGAACGAAGTTAAAAGGTTCACTAACGTCAGTTGTTTAAGAAGCGGCGTTGAAAGTGGCTCACTAAAAATCAATCACCTTTTACTTGATTGTTAAAAAGCGAAGTTAAAAGGTTCACTTGCGTCATTGTTTAAAACCGTTAAAAGTGGCTCACTAAAAATCAATCACCTTTTACTTGATTGTTAAAAGAACCGAAGTTAAAGGTTCACTTAACGTCGATTGTTTAAAGAAGCGGCGTTAAAAGTGGCTCACTAAAAAATCAATCACCTTTTACTTGAGTTGTTAAAAGAACCGAAGTTAAAAGGTTCACTTACGTCAGTTGTTTAAAGAACCGGCGTTGAAAGTGGCTCACTAAAAATCAATCACCTTTTACTTGAGTTGTTAAAAGAACGAAGTTAAAGGTTCACTTTAACGTCGATTGTTTAAGAAGCGGCGTTGAAAGTGGCTCACTAGAAAATCAATCACCTTTTACTTGATTGTTAAAAAAGCGAAGTTAAAAGGTTCACTTTACGTCAGTTGTTTAAAGAAGCGGCGTTGAAAGTGGCTCACTAAAAAATCAATCACCTTTTACTTGAGTTGTTAAAAGAACCGAAGTTAAAGGTTCACTTTTACGTCGGTTGTTTAAAAGCGGCGTTGAAAGTGGCTCACTAAAAAATCAACCACCTTTTACTTGAGTTGTTAAAAGCCGAAGTTAAAAGGTTCACTAGCGTCAGTTGTTTAAGAAGCGGCGTTGAAAGTGGCTGACTAGAAAATCAATCACCCTTTACTTGAGTTGATACTTCAGTTGTGTAAAGAAGTGAAGGTAAAAGGTTCACTTTTAACGTCAGTTGTTTAAGAAGCGGCGTTGAAAGTGGCTCACTAAAAATCAATCACCTTTTACTTGAGTTGTTAAAAGAACCGAAGTTAAAGGTTCACTTTTAAAGTTGTTTTAAGCTGGCGTTAAAAGTGGCTCTAAAAAAATCAATCACCCTTTACTTGATTAAAGACTGCGTTGTTAAGCGCGTTGAAACACTGCAACAGATTAGACTTCAGATAGCGTTTCCGTATGCCTTTTAATAGCGTTTGTAACCGCTATCTATGCTACCGCTATTAAAACTCGTTAGCAAAGATAGCATTTAGGAACTGCTATTAATAGGTGACTTTAGATAGCGTTTGTACACGGAAACGCTATCTAAAGTCGACTTTAGATAAGCGTTTATACAGGAAACGCTATCTAAAGCCCTTTTTTTTTTTAATTTTATTTCTTAACTTTTACATCCATTATTCCTGCATATTTACACAAAAAAACCACAATTGTTGCAGTCAACACAATTGTTCAAAATGTGTTCAAAATATAAGTGTTCAAATATAAGTGTTCAATGCAGCACTGCATGTGTTTGTGCAGCAAACCAGTAACTATACAATCAAAGTGCAACACTCTATACAACACTATATATATATATATATAACCAGATATAAGTACACCACTCTGTTTCTAAAGTATTCAAATTCCACGAGTAAGACAAAATCAATGTGCAGCAACTATACCGGATCTCGATCCTTAAGAAACCAAAATCGAGAAAACCAACATACATCTACAATTAATCTACATTTACTTCTGTTTGTTTTTCATGAGACCAAGACAACACCAAAGTAATGTGTCGAAATGTGATCCAAAGACTCTGTAGCATACATCTTGCATTTCCACCACAAAGACTAACTTTGTTACATTGGGATCACAGCGGACTAATTAGGTAAATACTCTTGTAGCAAAGCAGAATTCAAATCAAGCATTAACAAAGTCTAACAAAAATAATAAGTTTGAACTTATTTTCTCCTTTCCATGCACATCAACTCGAAGGCATGTACCAATGAAAAACAAATACATAGATAGTTTGGGGTTGATAAATATAAAGCATTATTCACATACCAATGAGTATTGCTGCAACTCTTTGTGATCAATTTGACATAATCAAGCGAACTTTTCAACAATATAGCGACACCACTCTTCCTTGACTTGAGATAGTTGAGCGGTGGAGTATGTGGAGCATTTGAAGTCGGGGAAATCTTTGCGACATAAAAATTAAATAAATTAAGTTACAATTGCTAAAACATTTGAGCAGTCCCGAGTTAAAAGCTAAGTAAACAACATACCGCCATTGGTATTTTAACTTGGTTCTGCAAGATAGTCTCCTTCATGAAAGCATGACATAGTACCCACAATCATGTCTTGTTGGGTTGTCTTGGGCACTATAAAAAATAAAATAGTAAATCAATATAGTTTTTTTTATCTAATTGCGCATTAAGTTTTTGCAAATATACCTGTATCTGAATCCATTTAATGTTGGTTGCCTTTAAACGCGGCACCTTAGCTCCGATATTTGCGCGATAAACTTGCAAACCACTAATCACAAAATCAAACAGACTTCATTAAGAAACATATTTTCAATCATCACAAACACACGCATGCTCACGTATCGAACAGAATCATAGAAAATCAGAAATATAAAAACATGCTTACGTATCGAACAGATTCTTTAATTCTGGGCGATCCCTAGGATCAACATACAAGGGATCCAGATAGTAAATAATCTCTTCAACAATATTTATCGCGCACAACACCCAATGATTCCTACAAAAATGTTGAGATAACAAATCCTAAGCACCTCAACTTTTATGTAATTCATTTTATTGTGAATTAAGTCCTATAGGATAAGCGACTCACCCAACATTGCACGGCGCTAAAAACAAGGGCTGATATTCTCTTTCTTTAGTTGCAAACCGGTCAGCTAGATACGTTGTCTGTGAATCCCTCCCGAAGTAGCCGTATGTATTTGTTTGGTGTGGGGACAAGAACAGAAACCTCCTCGTTATTTCCTTTGGAAGCAACAATTCTTCATACAAATACCTTCAATTAAAATATAAAAATGGATTACACCAATGACATCAATATTTAAATGGAAAGACTAAAAAAATATTGTACACTTTAAGCCTGATTTATTACCTGATATATGCGGAAATAACGGAGGCGAGATACCCGTTCATGATTTACTGACTTCTACGATATTTTTCAGTATTGAGCATCTCAATGAAATGGTGACCAAAAATATTTTGTTCCATCTCTACGTACAATTGGTCAGCATTTTTCATATTCTTTCGTTCATGTATTTTAAGGAAATTCAAATATTCCGGAGAAGTTGTAGTTGAACCAGTTTGTAGGTGGGTTGGCCTCGAGTTGCCTCCTTTATTTTACGGGGTTGTAATTGACTCCTTTGTATATCCGGACACTCTTGCCCTTGCCTTTAGCTTTTGCGGGTGCACTGGAAATTTTGCATTTCAATATGCCGAGTTAGTGATCAACTAATGTAATGCATATATGCCGTATATGAAAAGGTGGAAAAATGCAATTACATACCATATTAATTACAACCACGAGATCAATTGGCCATGCCACATAAGTACCTATTGCATCTCCTCTTTGTCATCACATCTGCATCAGCGATAGGTACCGGCAATGGCGCATCCCCCTCGGTTGCAACATCAACTCCAACTTTCACATGGTTAAAGTGCTGGTCCGGTGTGCGGTGTAACACCGGCTCATTGTATACTTTACCCCCATAGCAACCATCACGATAGTTTGGGGTCGATAAATATAGGTGACATGAGTTGGCGCCCTAATCCAATGATAGATGAATAAAGCTGTGAATTAAGGCATCCAATTGAATGTATTTAGCTGCGAATGCAATACTAGTAAAAAAAAAGGCATGCATTACCTCACGGAGGCTTCTTTGTGAGATGGTAGAGTGCAACTATCTTTGGCGCTTGCTTGGGCTGTGAAATTAGCTTTGCCTCTCCTCATCATCCTTTTGTTTTGACTTTTCTTCCAAAATGTTCAATCTATCGGAGAGTTGAGACACCAATGTCTCCCACTTTTTCGTTTAGAGTTATTTCTTGCCACGACCTTCGGGTGGGAAGTAATCTTTTTGTGAGGCAGAAACCCACACCCCTAACACGACCGGGGTTCTACGGCACACCTAGGGCTTTGGCAAGAATATCTGGCGACCAAAGTCTTCTATCTCTCCCTACTGCATGATTTGTGAGTTCCTCGACACATAGTTATTGGTGAAATGCAAATGTTAAAATTATTATATATTATCATACGAAAATAACAATTGATAATGTAAGCGTTAGTCTACTAACACATTTATTCCACACGGTCTGCGTATTTTTGTTGTCAATTACACCGCCTTGTTCTCGCGGGCTTTCCTCCCACACAATATGGCGTTTAATTTTCTTAACTCACGGCCCCACCTCCTGCATCTGTATATTGAGATAATATAAATTAACCAAACAGTTTAAAAGTCATATTTACCACAAATGCGGTTAATATATATATATATACATACCAATTCATCCTCGATGTCGGCATACCCCTTACGTGATGCTTTGTAAGGGCATGCGGGGATCTAACGCATACATTGCGATTTTCATTGCTTAATTTCTATTGAGACACATATAAGTAATATTAATACATGGTTAATGTCATATGTACGTATTGCTATAAAATTATAAGGACTAACGTGATATTAAACATACCGGGAATTGAGCATCTCACTGTGCGTATTGCTATAAAATCTGTCCACTCATCCCTTGATATGTGTGGATATTGTGATGGAGGCTCCTCATTGATATTCCGTTGGCATCTCTTAGAAATTTTTTGGTCAATCTAGTTCTGAATGCCCTATGTAGGTTACGACTTCACGAAGTACAAATTTTTCGAGATTCATCAACATTAAAAGACATCGCAAAACAATATAAACAACGTGTCAAAGTAAGTATGTTTACATAGTTTACAATATAATTTATAAATTTTAACAATTACCTGTACATCAGCCCATATGCTCTCTTTGAAACCATCCAAAGCTTCATCCTTCCAATTAGAACAAATAATTGGGACCGTTTTAGAACAACGGCCCCAATGTAACTCTTCAATATTTTACCATTAGCACGAATAGGTTGGTCCAAAGAATTCCATTCAACCTAATAAAAATAATAAAGTAATTAAATCTAGATATCAAACAACATTATGAAATCCTTAGATTAGTAAGTAAATTACATCAAATTTTTGTCCTTTACTCCTAAGCGCGGATGGCCGCCTTCATAGCTGTTGGCCCGCGTCTCGTAGCTTTGGCATCACTAGAATTACTTGAAGATGCCATTTACCTACAAAAATATTAGATACAAGTAAAACATCAATGGACATTAATATAACATTAATTGATGCAAAATATAAAACAACTATGAATAACAAAATCAACACTAGCATTCTAGGAAGATGCTAACTATAATATAAAAGGATCGGAAAGTTCATTTAAACACAAACACTACATACATGTTTAAGTCAACCTTTTTCTTTTCTTCATTGGATTGAGATTTGTTTGTCCTTTATTAGTGCGAAATGGTGGATTGACCAAAAGCCCCTCATCATGATCATCTCTCATATACATACCATCATCCCTAGTTGGATCAATCTCAAGTGATTGTAATGTCCGACGAAAGGATCATCTTCAATATCAACATCTCGATGGTCTTGATCATCAACATTAGTAATTATTTTGTTAGTCAAAAGAACAATGGACCTTTTCATATCAGCTGGATCGGTGACATAGAACACTTGTTGAGCTTGAGATGCTAATATAAAAGGCTCATCTTTATACCCCACCCTATTAAGATCCACACTGCATGAACCACGACTCATCAATCCCGAACACCGTTATTATTGTCAACCCACTTGCAACCAAACACACCAACCTTAAACTTTGTGTAATCCAACTCCCATATCGTTCAATGCGCCCGAAGTATGACATATTTGCATATATCGGGTTTTTGTCTTTGGCACTTGAGATATGCATCGGTTGAGCTACTAGAGTCACACCACTTTGTTTTGCATTGTACTCAGACCATCTTGTTCTTTTGTATAGAATGTGTACCCATTAATTTGATAATCGTGGTAAGAGAACACATGCAAACTTGGACCTTTGGCTAACCATCTCAATCTATTTGAAGCTGAAGTAGCATTTTCGAGTCAACTCTGCATAAATGTGATCTCTTAGCCACGTTATAAAACAACGATTGTGTTCTCTAGTTAGCCAATTTTGATTCTTATTTGGATACAAACTCTTAAGCATGTCCTTGTGTTTTTCAACATATGGCTCAACCTCATCGGCATTGTGCAGAACATATAAGTGTGCTTGCTCCCATTCTGTCCTTGTTATAGTCACTTATTTCATTTCCGGTAATTCCTTGCCCCATCATTCTCCATGTGTGTGAGACTTTGGCAGCCCTATAGATTCAGCATTGGATAGGTATTGGTGCAGAATTCAACGACTTCTTCGACAATATACCGTACAACAATACAACCTAAAGCTCTTGATCGGTTTTACACATACCCTAGAAATATCTTCATATAACGCTCAATAGGGTACATCCATCTAAAATAACATGTCCCACAAAGTACACTCTCTCTAACAAGGTGAAAGGTTAGATGAACCATTATGTCAAAAGAATGAAGGTGGAAAGTACATCTCAAGCTCGCATAAAGTCACAACAATTTCTCTTTGCAATGATGGCAACTTCCCGGGGTCAATCACTTTCTTGCTGCAAATTGCCTTGAAGAAGAAAGCGAGTTTAGTTAAGGCCCCCCGCACTTTGTTAGGTAAAATAGGCCAGTATACCAATGGGTATCAACTGCTCCATGAGAACATGACAATCGTGGGACTTTAGACCTTTTAACTTGAGATCTTTCATCGATACGAGGTTCCTAATGTTTGAAGAGTACCCTTAGGAACCTTAACTCCTTCAAGAAACTTACAAATAACAGTTTTTCTTTTCTAGATAGAGTGTAAGCAGTAGGAGGAAGATATGTACTTTTACCCTTCTTCGTCGGTCCCAATTCTCTTCTTATTCCCATACTAACCAAGTCCAACCTTGCATTGATGCCATCTTTAGTCTTCCCTGGCACATTGAGTAACGTACCAATGACACTTTATCACGAGATATTTTTTTCAACGTGCATCACATCGAGGAAATGTCTTACATATAATGATTTCCAATATGGCAACTCAAAGAAAATCGACCTTTTCTTCCACCCTCTTGTGACAATATCTCTCTTAAAAGGTTTACAGGTTGGATATTCAAATCCTTTACCTTTTCAAAAAAGTTGATCACCCGTCAAAGGTGAAGGCGCTCTACCTTCTTAGAGTTCCCATTGAACGCCTTTCTCCACCACCGGTAATGATGACTTGGATGCAAAAATCTCGATGCCCAAGAAAGACATTCTTCTTACAATGTTCTAACGCATCCAATCAGTACCCTCTTCACATATAGGGCATACCTGTGACCCTTGATGCTATATCTGGCCAGATTATCGTAAGGCTGGAAAATCATTAATTGTCCCAAACAACATAGCTCTCAAATTGAAACTTTCTTCCTTATACCCATCATACACCTCACACTGTCTCCCACAGTTGTTTCAAGTCTTCAATCAAAGGAGTCAAATAGGCGTCTATATCATTTCCTGGTTGTTTGGGCCCAGAAATTAACATAGATAACATCATAAATTTGCGCTTCATGCATAGCCATGGGGATAGGTTATAAATCACCAAAATCACAGGCCATGTCTTGTGAGAGCTACTTTGAACACCATGCGGGTTAAATCAGTCGATAGCCAATGCAAGTCGTAGGTTTCTTGAATCTTGCCCAAAATCGGGATAATCATGATCAAATTTCTTCCATTGCGGAGAATCTGTAGGGTGCATGACTTGCCATCTTTGATCCTTTCATCCTCATGCCATGTCAAGTGCTTTGAATCTTGAGAACTACGGTACATGCGCCTAAATCTGGGTATTATGGGAAAATACCACACAACCTTCTCTGGATCTGATTCTTTCTTCTTATATCGTGAGGCATTACATTTTAGGACACATACAGTAGCGATGCATATTCATTCAGAAATAAAATGCAATCGTTAGGACAAGCATGTATCCTCTCGTAGCTCATGCCAATAGGCGTAACATTTGTTTAGCCTCGTATGTCCGAGCTAGGAAGCACATTATCATCCGGCAACATGTCTTTCAATAGTGTGAGTAAGTCAGTAAAGCTCTTATCGGTCCATCCGTTGCCCGATTTCAAGTTATACAACTTTAACATCGCCGACAATCTTGTGAATTTAGTACATCCATCATACAATGGTTGCTCTGCATCACTTACCAACCTCCCAAACATTTGTGGACAATCCAGAAGATCCTCTTCAACGGCATTTGCAATGTCTTCAAAAGCGATCGCCCTCATAAGTATTTGTGTCGGTATCGTATGATGAATATCTCACCACGATTCCTCATTTCACTAGACTCAGCTCTTGTCTCACCATGTTTTGTCCAACATGTATAACTTTGATCGATTCCATTACACACTAAATGTTCTTCCAAATCGGCTGCACTAACTCGCCTTGCATAACAACAATCTAAACAAGGACATATGATTGTATTAGGGTTTTCGCATGCCGAACTGCAAAACTAATGAACTCTTTCACCCCATCCTCATACTCCTTCGTTAAGCGATTGGCGAGACATCCATTTAGATCCATGCTTTTTAGATCTACAAAAATATTTATTAAACATATTTACTTTGAGTTTAGAGTGGTTGAGGTCTACATGCAATGTATCTGATTAAAGGAATGAAAGGCTGCAAACAAAACACATTGTCATTTGAGTATTCTTTGAAGGAACCGGTGTCGACTTGTTGATGAGTGTGATTCCACATCATCTTTGTCTATCATTTTGCATGCATTTTCATGTAGTTTAGGCATATTTTTATTAGATTTTAGGTTAATTTTCCTTTGGAGCGGGTAAGGCGGTTTTCGTGTGTTGTTTTGCGGATATCAAGGGTAAAATGCTCAAGATCAACCATGATGAAGTTTGGATAAAGATAGGGCTTTAAAAGTGCAGAAAATGAGCCAAGCAGGAGTCCATCACGGCCTGGCCGTGATGCCCATCCACGACCATGATCGAGCAAAGCGAAAAAGAAGAAAGGCTGAAGTCGAGTCCGTCGCGGCCTGGCCGTGATATCCATCACGGCCGTGACCCAAAACCACCACAAGTCAGAGCACATCACGGCCCAGTAGTGAAATTCTTCACGGCCATAACAGAGGGCTCGCGGCGCGGCATAGGCTCGCCTCGCGAGAGGGGCGGAATTTCGCGAGCAACCAAAGCGAGAGACCGTCACGGCCTGGCCGTGATGGCCATCACGGCCGTGACGCGCATTACTTGGACCTGGCCGTCACGGTAGTGATGCCTTTCCTGCTTGAGAACTTCTTCACGGTAATCCTCAACAAAAATGATTACTATAAAGTTAGGCAGATATATATCAAGGATTATATTGAGATAGCATGAGCAGTGAGCAAACCCACAAATTAGTTCTGTCCGGACTCCGAGTAAGAAGGAAAGCAATAAAGGATAAAATTATTACAATTTACCCAAATATATTGTTAACTAATGTTGGCATCCAATCACAAATCTAATTTCAAACCAAAAGTAGCATGCTATAAGTGAAGCTCCAAAATAACATGATAGTAAAGGTGGCGGAACTACGATTCTTCAACTGCTTGCACTCTGATGCTTCTCTACAAGATAGCATCCAGCAAATTGAGGTCGAGCTACTAACACTTCCGAATTATCTATTCACACATTCTCCTGACCAATCAAAGTCTTAGGTTCTTTTTTTTTAAAAAAAAAAAAAAATTATGAGTGGCTACTTAAATAGTGTGAATAGATAATTAGTAACAACACTCATCAAATTGACTTGGAAGAAATTCTACAAGATCTTTGATTCAATGTGGTTATGGTTTTATGATATGCAAGTATGCAACAATACAAGTGGCAGGATATTTCTTCTAAATTAGATTGCCTAAACCCCATAACTATGGAGGATCCATTTTGAACAAGAAAATGTTCTTCTCTGAAATTATTAAATACCAGACTTCCTCATACATGACATAAACTGCAAGCACCAAGCATTATGTTGATAATAAGTTAATTGGTTGCACATATGGAATATTTAACTCACCAACAAAGCCATATGCTTATAGTAGTTATAGATTACTGATTAGTGACTCGAGGAGAAATTAAACCAAAATGATTTGGTATTTATAGCGAGTGATCGAGTCAAATAAAAGGCATCAAACACTAAATACACAAAACAAGTCACATTCCATTCAACACCAATCAAACAGAAAATTAAAGAGCAAGTAAAATAAAACCTTGAACACGATTTGTGAACTTGGATAAAAACACACTCCCACAAATATTAAGAATGTCAGGAAATAAAATTTGTAAATGATAGAAAATCACCGAACACAAGTTGTGAACTTGGAAGTGGGTTCCAATAAAGCTGCAAACTTGGCCCAGGTTCAGCCAGGGAATGCGCCCCTGTGGCGTGTGTCCACAGACCACGAGCAGTGTGAAGCTCTTAGTATGAGACTCGTGCAAAATAGAGGTTGATGTTGATGGCTCTTCTATAGCCGGTGGGGGTATGGAGAGAACTCGCGGTGGCAAAAGGAGCGGCGGCGGGTATGGAGAGAACTCGCGGTGGCGGTAGGGCGGCGGCGGCGAGCAATGGCGAAGGTGAGGGAAGAAAAAAGAGATGGCATGCGAGAGGAAGGAAGCAGTAGAATGAAAGCGAGGAAGAAAGAGAGGGAAGCGAGGCGCGCGTCTAATTTTACTCTAAAGACCTAAGATAGCGTTTCCATAGTGTTTTAACGCTATCGTTAAAGTGCTGACTAAAAATCGATCACCCTTTCGTTGAAGGAAAAGTTAAATTCAACGTATCACCTAAGATAGCGTTTCCGTGTGGAACAATCACCTTTCTTTTCCTAAGTGACACTTTTAAAGCGGTTCCGCGTCGTTGTAAAGCTATCTTAGGTGATACCTAAGATAGCGTTTCGCTAAAAGCGCTATTAAATGTCCCCCATCACTTTTAATAGCATTTCCCACGAAAGTCTATTAAAGGTGCGTTATTAAAAGTCTATTATGTTGTAGTGCGAAAGTGGCTCACTAGAAAATCAATCACCTTTTACTTGAGTTGTTAAAAAGCCGAAGTTAAAAGGTTCACTGCGTCCGTTGTTTTAAGAAGCCGGCGTTGAAAGTGGCTCACAAAAAAATCAATCACCCTTTACTTCAGTTGTTAAAAGAATTGAAGTTAAAAGGTTCACTTTTAACGTCAGTTGTTTAAAGAACTGACGTTGAAAGTGTCTCACTAGAAAATCAATCACCTTTTACTTCAGTTGTTAAAAGAACCGAAGTTAAAATGTTCACTTTTAACGTCATTGTTTAAAGAACTGACGTTGAAAGTGGCTCACGAAAAAATCAACCACCTTTTACTTCAGTTGTTAAAAGAACTGAAGTTAAAAGGTTCACTTTTAATGTCAGTTGTTTAAATAACTGACGTTAAAAGTGGCTGACTAGAAAATCAATCACCCTTTACTTGATTGTTAAAAGAACTGAACATAAAAGGTTCACTTACAACGTCGATTTTTTAAAGAAGCGGCGTTGAAAGTGGCTCACTAGAAAATCAATCACCTTTTACTTGATTGTTAAAAGAAGCTGAAGTTAAAGGTTCCTTTTGCGTCAGTTGATTAAACAACTGACGTTAAAAGTGGCAGTCTAGAAAATCAATCACCCTTTACTTGATTGTTAAAAGAAGCCGAAGTTAAAAGGTTCTCTTTTAACGTCGATTGTTTAAAAGCCGGCGTTGAAAGTGGCTCGCTAGAAAATCAATCACCTTTTACTTGAGCCGTTAAAAGAACTGAAGTTAAATGGTTCACTTTGCGTCATTTGTTTAAAGAAGCGGCGTTAAAAGTGGCTCACAAAAAATCAATCACCCTTTACTTGATTGTTAAAAAAGCGAAGTTAAAAGGTTCTCTTTTAACGCCGATTGTTTAAAAAAGCGGCGTTGAAAT
>JAUPTC010003797.1:0-13211 GCA_030762895.1 Sophora flavescens
TATCTCTTCAAAATATGGTGATAAAATTTTTCCTTTTCCTCCTTATTTTAACCTCATAACCACAACAACGTATCAAGTCCCACTTAAATACATAATGTATATAAGTCCTCTAACTATACTACCTCATATGTTTTCTCACATAAAACATCATCAGCTTAATTCTAACAACATAATATAACATAATCGTACCTATGCTGGTCGTAACTAACAAACACTACACCCCTTAAAACAGCAACAGCATGCCTCGAACTAGACAGCCTTCATCTCCTTGTAGATACCATACCCCTCGTACGATTCTGATATGTTTGTAAGGGTGAGACGCCAATATATGGATTCATCACCATAACTAAATGCGCAACACAAAAGAAGGCACATACACATATACATGTCTATAACAACATACTCATTCATATCATAATATCTCGTTTATCAATGGGTTTCACACCCCAAACATCATCATTGGAAAACTATGCATGAACACTTCAATACATCATCTAAATCTTTGTACCTAATCTCATGAGATATCTCCAACCTCGTAAATCTTGTGATGAGTTGATCAGACTCAATTGCCACAGGCATACAGCCACAGGCACGCCCATCGCACACTGTCCAACATCGTGGCACAGTGATAACACTCGGAGATGGGGCCTCATTGTCCAAACCCTGGGCACAATGAGAACATCTTTGTATGATCTACCCTGACGCCGCAAGGTAATCCCTCGTTTAATCATGGCACGTCTGCCAAATGCATGCAAGAAAACATTTTGTTCTCAACACTTTTCTTTGTGCTATATCTTTATTTGTCAAAGCTCTCAAAAGCTTACAACCCATCATCGTTTTAAACATCCAATGCTCTTAAAAGCATCATCGTTAAAACATGGAAGCTCTCAAAAACTTATGACTTAACATCGTTTAAAACATCTTTGCATCTTTTATTAACAACACAGGACCTCAAAGTCCGAGTGCTCAATCACGAAGCCCCTAGAACTTGCAATCAGTCTTAGGTTCGTGGTAGTAGAAAACAACTTAAAACGTTTTAACTTCTTTAAATAGATACCCAGTTTACAACATAACGAACCTTAATACCTCGACGTCTCGGTTATTAAGTTCTATATCTTTGTACAACTTTTTACATCGTTTTACATCTTTCACATCGTATTACATCTGTTACATCTTTTACATCGTTTTACATCATATTATACCTTTTACATCGTTTTACATCTTTTACATCATATTACATCATTTTACATCTTTTGCATCGTATTACATCGTTTTACATCGTTTACATCGTTTTACATCTTTTTACATCATTTTACATCTTTCTACATCTTTTTCATCGTTTTACATCTGTTACTTCGTTTTACATCTTTCATCTCTTTTTCATCTCTTTTACATCATTAAGTAACACTCATTTACCGAAAATTCTTTCTACTTGAAATTCGTTTATAAAACGTCAATTCATAAAAAAAATCCACTTTTCCTTTGGAAACACATTTTTTTCCAAAATAACGTCAAATCATCAACAACTTCTTTTTATTGAAACTTCAACTCTAATAAATCAATTCAAATTAAATCTCTTTTCAACATAAGTACTGTTGTTTTTAAACTCTTGCCGTAAATGATTTCGAAACTTGCCGTCATTTAGCATTTTCAAAGAAAACGTCTTTAAGTCTAACTTTGACATTTCTTCTAAAATAACTTTCATATATAATAAATAAGGTCTTTTCGAATATCAATTTCACATAATCACTTTTTATAATATTTCATAATTTCTTGCGTAAAAATCAGCAGTACAAAAACAAATTTCACGGTTACGCTCTCACCGTGACTCATAAACTTCTTTTACACTAATAAATCATTAAACTAATAATATTTCTCAAAACTCATTATTTTTCCAAAATCATATTTTCCTCTACTACTATATTCCAACATTCCCCATAAAACGTTGAATATAACTTTCACAGCTTATTAAATCTTTTATCTCATTAATCGGTTGTGCACTGACCACTGTCAGGCCTCTCAAACAACATTCAACATTCAACAACATCATCAACATCATCATAATTATATCCCCAGGCAGATCATGCATCATAACAACATAATATACTACTGCAGATAATTCAGAGCAGATCAATCACCGATACACAGAAAATCAACACATCATAAACAACATAAACAATTAATCACAAACCACATATAAATCATATAAGCCACACTAAAAGCAAATGGTTATAGAGAAAATCCCTCAGGTAAGCTCCCCTTACCTCTTGAAGACCCAACTAACATTTTCAAACAACCTCCCGATTTAATCCGGTTCCCTCCGTCGGCTTTAGGTCAAACCAACCCGATTGATTCCTTCAAACAAATTGCAATCAAATCAAACCACAACATACCTAATTCATGAGGATTAGGTTTCGGCCAAGGGCTGACTTTTAGGGTTCTGTAATCCTTAAAATTGCTAATCATGATTAAGTCATGGATTAATGATCCTTGATTAACCTAAATCATAGATTAGTGACTAAACCACTAAGTTTAAAACTCAAAGCTTCCTAACTCTTTTATACATAGATTCGGCCTTAACATGTTTATAGGGCTAGGGTTCTTAGTTTAACAAATCAACTTGGATTTATAAGACATACATACTAAGAGTTTGATTAACAAGATCATTAAGGAAAACTTTGACCAAAACTCATCTAGTTCCAAGAACTAGGGTTTCGGCCAAAACCAGAAATTAGAGAAAGAAATTTCTCATGATCATATGCTTCGAGATGATGAAAATAGAGATGATTATAAGATCATACCAATTGGTTTCATGTCAAAAGGATTTTTCTAGAATTAGTTATGAATTTTCAAAGTTCTAAATCTAGAAACTTAAAAGTGAAGAACAACTATGAAATAAACCTTGAATCAAGAAATTGATTGAAGAACGTAGACATGATTAGAGAAGAAGAATAGGATTCACCTCTTGGAGATCAAAAACAAGTGAAGATCCAAGAACTTTCTTCACAAACTTGACATTCAAAGACTTAAGAACTTTAGGTTTTTGAACAAAAGGCAATAGAAACTAAGTGAAAGATGAGGAAGGGTATTTATAGGCATGTGGGCTGCGCCACTTTTGAGGACCAAGTAGAAAGGAGGTGGCTTTTCAAAGGATTTAAGTGCAAATAACTCATAGGGACCATTTGGCAAAGATTCCATAAGTTTAAGGACTAGTTTGCAAATTGTCATTAAATTGTCATGATGACTTTTTGCCACAATAAATGTGGTCTTATCTTGATGACTTTTGGCTGAATTCTTGTCATAAATATCTTAGGAAAACCTATCTTGTTGAAGAAGATTTGAGAAAATAGTAGAATAATGTGGAAGAATGTAGAATGGTATGGAATGTAGTAGAAACTTCTAGAATGTTCTTTGCTCATCCAAGATGAGGGCACCCTTCACTCCATATTGGGCTTGCGCATGGGCCTAGGGAATTTGGGCTTGAATTCATCTTTGTGGGGCCCACTTAAAGATTTAAGCATTAAGCTTAAGATAAGAAACTTATATGGCCACAAATGGGCTTTATGAAACTTAAGTCATGGGTAAGGAATTTGGGCCTCAAAGCCACGGTCCTATATAGATTTAGAACAAGGATTCTAGCCCAATTCACTTGAAAAAAACTTAGAAACTAACTCTGGGACAAAAGGGTAATTAACAGAAAGTTCAGGGACTAAAGCGTAAAATCCATAAATTTTCACTTTAACCCTGAAAAACCTTCTAGACTTAAAAATATGATTCATCCCCATGAATCATCTCAAAATCCTAAGATAAACTCTTTATCTGCTCTTGGAAACTCCGACATCCACTCCGTTGTCTACCCGATTACGTATTCCGCCCGTAAAACGTCAATTATTTTATTTTTTCCAAAATTTTCAAAACTTCCTGTATCGTAGCAAATACGATAAAAACATTTTTCATCTCGTTCATGAATTAAAATTAGGTCTTCTGAGCAGTAAACTTTTATTGTCAGTGAAAATACAGAAAACGATGCAGGGCTTAAGTCCTCCGAATTTTCAACCAAAAACTTCCCCGTAACCTTATGAAAATAAGTATAACAAGGAAATGACCTTGGTTTATCCAAAATCATTTTCTAAGTCTCGGATAAAAAATATATGTTTATATATTTCTTACCGATATTACGAAGCAACGAAAAATCGGGGTGTTACATTACTACCCCACTAAAAAAAATTTCGTCCTCGAAATTTCGTCACTCGAAACTAATCAGAATTCTGTAATCTCATCTCAACCTTAAGATTTTACATTACCCTTCACATCACTTCATTCCTCTTATTCCATATTCCATAACACAATTCATTCTTACGTCATTTCTACATATCCGTACTATCCTCAAAATTGCATCAAAGTCTATCACCCTCGAAAAACAACATCAAAACTTAATCACTTCTCTTATCAACATAGTTCCACCAAAAACCTTATTCCAATCATCTAACTCTGAATATTATCATTAATACTAACAATGTCTTCACAGCACCACACATCAACTCCCTACTCAAAATATTTAACCATAGTCTTAGTTCCTCTTGATTATAATTCATCACTCCAATTCGATATCACCTCACACATCTCGTCCTCAAAATAACTTCACTGCATATCCTCAAAATAACGTCATTGCACATCTCATCCTCGAACTTTTCTATCAACTTAATTTTTTTTCTCAAGAACTTTTCTTTTTCGCTCACATTCAACTTAGATAAAACTACCATAGACACTTTTCGGTAATTCCCTACCTCTTTATTAACACATATTACTTCTAAAAAGTAATGCAAAAAAGTCTCGCTTCAGAAAAACACAACATCGTCTCACTTCAGAGAAAACACAACGTCAACACAACAGACCTATTTCCCAACATTCCCGAAAGACTCGACCGGCTCTGATACCACTAATGTGACACCCTAATCTCGGGTCATCACATGGTTACCCGTTTGCGGAAATAAAACTTAATTTGCTGGTTGCTTTCGGAAAATCATGTTTTCTCAACGGTTATCTCTTCAAAATATGGTGATAAAATTTTTCCTTTTCCTCCTTATTTTAACCTCATAACCACAACAACGTATCAAGTCCCACTTAAATACATAATGTATATAAGTCCTCTAACTATACTACCTCATATGTTTTCTCACATAAAACATCATCAGCTTAATTCTAACAACATAATATAACATAATCGTACCTATGCTGGTCGTAACTAACAAACACTACACCCCTTAAAACAGCAACAGCATGCATCGAACTAGACAGCCTTCATCTCCTTGTAGATACCATACCCCTCGTACGATTCTGATATGTTTGTAAGGGTGAGACACTAATATATGGATTCATCACCATAACTAAATGCGCAACACAAAATAAGGCACATACACATATACATGTCTATAACAACATACTCATTCATATCATAATATCTCGTTTATCAATGGGTTTCACACCCCAAACATCATCATTGAAAAACTATGCATGAACACTTCAACACATCATCTAAATCTTTGTACCTAATCTCATGAGATATCTCCAACCTCGTAAATCTCGTGATGAGTTGATCAGACTCAATTGCCACAGGCATACAGCCACAGGCACGCCATCGCACACTGTCCAACATCGTGGCACAGTGATAACACTCGGAGATGGGGCCTCATTGTCCAAACCCTGGGCACAATGAGAACATCTTTGTATGATCTACCCTGACGCCGCAAGGTAATCCCTCGTTTAATCATGGCACGTCTGCCAAATGCATGCAAGAAAACATTTTGTTCTCAACACTTTTCTTTGTGCTATATCTTTATTTGTCAAAGCTCTCAAAAGCTTACAACCCATCATCGTTTTAAACATCTAATGCTCTCAAAAGCATCATCGTTAAAACATGGAAGCTCTCAAAAACTTATGACTTAACATCATTTAAAACATCTTTACATCTTTTATTAACAACACAGGACCTCAAAGTCCGAGTGCTCAATCACGAAGCCCCTAGACCTTGCAATCAGTCTTAGGTTCGTGGTAGTAGAAAACAACTTAAAACGTTTTAACTTCTTTAAATAGATACCCAGTTTACAACATAACGAACCTTAATACCCCGACGTCTCGGTTATTAAGTTCTATATCTTTGTACATCTTTTTACATTGTTTTACATCTTTCACATCGTATTACATCTGTTACATCTTTTACATCGTTTTACATCGTTTTACATCATATTACACCTTTTACATCGTTTTACATCTTTTACATCATATTATATCATTTTACATCTTTTGCATCGTATTACATCGTTTTACATCGTTTACATCATTTTACATCTTTTTACATCATTTTACATCTTTCTACATCTTTTTCATCGTTTTACATCTGTTACTTCGTTTTACATCTGTTACTTCGTTTTACATCTTTCATCTCTTTTTCATCTCTTTTACATCATTAAGTAACACTCATTTACCGAAAATTCTTTCTACTTGAAATTCGTTTATAAAACGTCAATTCATAAAAAAAAATCCACTTTTCCTTTGGAAACACATTTTTTCCAAAATAACGTCAAATCATCAACAACTTCTTTTTATTGAAACTTCAACTCTAATAAATCAATTCAAATTAAATCTCTTTTCAACATAAGTACTGCTGTTTTTAAACTCTTGCCGTAAATGATTTCGAAACTTGCCGTCATTTAGCATTTTCAAAGAAAACGTCTTTAAGTCTAACTTTGACATTTCTTCTAAAATAACTTTCATATATAATAAATAAGGTCTTTTCGAATATCAATTTCACAAAATCACTTTTTATAATATTTCATAATTTCTTGCGTAAAAATCAGCAGTACAAAAACAAATTTCACGGTTACGCTCTCACCGTGACTCATAAACTTCTTTTACACTAATAAATCATTAAACTAACAATATTTCTCAAAACTCATTATTTTTCCAAAATCATATTTTCCTCTACTACTATATTCCAACATTCCCCATAAAACGTTGAATATAACTTTCACAGCTTATTAAATCTTTTATCTCATTAATCGGTTGTGCACTGACCACTGTCAGGCCTCTCAAACAACATTCAACATTCAACAACATCATCAACATCATCATAATTATATCCCCAGGAAGATCATGCATCATAACAACATAATATACTACTGCAGATAATTCAGAGTAGATCAATCACCGATACACAGAAAATCAACACATCATAAACAACATAAACAATTAATCACAAACCACATATAAATCATATAAGCCACACTAAAAGCAAATGGTTACAGAGAAAATCCCTCAGGTAAGCTCCCCTTACATCTTGAAGACTCAACTAACGTTTTCAAACAACCTCCCGATTTAATCCGGTTCCCTCCGTCGGCTTTAGGTCAAACCAACCCGATTGATTCCTTCAAACAAATTGCAATCAAATCAAACCACAACATACCTAATTCATGAGGATTAGGTTTCGGCCAAGGGCTGACTTCTAGGGTTCAAAATCCTTAAAATTGCTAATCATGATTAAGTCATGGATTAATGATCCTTGATTAACCTAAATCATAGATTAGTGACTAAACCACTAAGTTTAAAACTCAAAGCTTCCTAACTCTTTTATACATAGATTCGGCCTTAACATGTTTATAGGGCTAGGGTTCTTAGTTTAACAAATCAACTTGGATTTATAAGACATACATACTAAGAGTTTGATTAACAAGATCATTAAGGAAAACTTTGACCAAAACTCATCTAGTTCCAAGAACTAGGGTTTCGGCCAAAACCAGAAATTAGAGAAAGAAATTTCTCATGATCATATGCTTCGAGATGATGAAAATAGAGATGATTATAAGATCATACCAATTGGTTTCATGTCAAAAGGATTTTTCTAGAATTAGTTATGAATTTTCAAAGTTCTAAATCTAGAAACTTAAAAGTGAAGAACAACTATGAAATAAACCTTGAATCAAGAAATTGATTGAAGAACATAGACATGATTAGAGAAGAAGAATAGGATTCACCTCTTGGAGATCAAAAACAAGTGAAGATCCAAGAACTTTCTTCACAAACTTGACATTCAAAGACTTAAGAACTTTAGGTTTTTGAACAAAAGGCAATAGAAACTAAGTGAAAGATGAGGAAGGGTATTTATAGGCATGTGGGCTGCGCCACTTTTGAGGACCAAGTAGAAAGGAGGTGGCTTTTCAAAGGATTTAAGTGCAAATAACTCATAGGGACCATTTGGCAAAGATTCCATAAGTTTAAGGACTAGTTTGCAAATTGTGTAACACCCTGTTTTTCGTATGCTTCTTTATCAGTAAATACATGTTTTCATGTGTTTATTTTTGATAAAATCCGGAGGATGATTTTATTTAAAATAAAATCATTTTCTTGTGTTGTTTTACCATATGAAGCCCCGATAAAATTTTCAGTCGAAAATTCAGACGAAAACCGGTCTGGGTTCTCACTACCGGTACAAGTTCACTGAGCTAGAAACAAAATTTTAATTCGTGAACGAGACAGTTAGTGTTTTTATGATTTTTTTGGGTGGGTTGGTAAATTTTCGAAATTTTGTTGTCCGGGAATAAAATATAATATTTTATTCGGACGAAACCTTCAGAAAATACGATCGGATGTGCAACAGGTTACGTATTTAAGCAGTTAAAGGAACCCTAAAGAAGGAGAAAAGACTTGATGGGAATCTCATTTAATGTTATGACACACCTAATGAAAAAGAAAAATCCTCATTTCACTTCAAAATCTTACTTTTCACTTTCTCTCTCCAATCACCTCACATCACATTAACTCTTAAACCACTCTTCAAGCAACCACCTTCTTTCTTCTTCTTTCTTCTCTTCTTTCCTCTCCAAAACCGTGCCCCCTCCATCCTTCCTCTATAAATAACACTCATCAACTTCACTTCATCACTTTCCTTCCTCCTACTCCATTAAAACCCTTAAGTTTTCACCTTTTTCTTAACTTCAAGCTTCCAAAGCTCTAGTTTTTCTTCTTCTTTTCACTAAGTGTTCTTCATCAAAGTTGTTCCTCTTGCTTAGGTTAATACTCTCATGTATTCTTTTCTTTAAAAACTTCATCTTTTTCTAAAGTTTCTTCTTTATGTCATTTATGAGCTTTTATCTTCAAAAATCTCTCAAAAATGGTAGAAAACTCCTTTTGAGTTGAAACCAATTTCTATGGCCTTGTATTTACTTGTAGTTTAACATACTAAAAGGTTGTGTAAAACAAAGTTTCCTAACCTCTATTTCCTAATGAGGCCGAACCATACCTATGGTTTTGATGGATCTTGTTTCAACTTTTACAAGTGTGAGTTTGTATTTAAAGATTTGTTTTCCAAAATGATCATTGACCAAGGCTCCTTTATGTTAAAGGATGCTATGTCTAAAGTGATTGGAAAGTTTAAAGATTTGTTTCCCAAAATGATCATTGACTAAGGCTCCTTTATGTTAAAGGATGCTATGTCTAAAGTGATTGGAAAGTTTAAAGATTTTTGCTCTACTTTATGTCATTTATTTTTATGTCATTTATGTTTATGTCATTTACTTTAAGTCATTTACTTTATGCCATTTATATTTATGCCATTTACTTTAAGTCATTTACTTTATGTCATTTCCATTATGTCATTTACTTTATGCCATTTATATTTATGCCATTTACTTTATGTCATTTCCATTATGTCATTTACTTTATGCCATTTATATTTATGCCATTTACTTTATGTCATTTACATTATGTCATTTACTTTTATGCCATTTATATTTATGCCATTTACTTTAAGTCATTTACTTTATGTCATTTACATTATGCCATTTACTTTATGATATTATACTTTAATTATTTATAATCATATGTTGTTTCCAAGATGATCATAGACTTGAGCTCCATAAGTTATTGGATGCTAAAAGGTCTAAGAGATTGGGAGGATTTAAAGATTTTTATCATAAAAACCCAAGGATGGCCGAATCTTAAAGGTTATGGACCTAGGGTGTTTCGTTTTTCATTTATCCAAAGTGATCATGGTTTTGAGCTCCTTACTATTAATGGATGCTAAAGCAAAGAGATTGGAAATTTTAAATGTTCCTAGCCTATTTTATTGATCAAGGCCGAATCTCCATCAAGGTGTAACTTGGAGGGATTTTTGTTCAACTTTGTTTTAAGTAATCATGTTTTAAACTCTTAGCACTTGCGGATCATAAATCCCTAAGTTGCATATGTTTTGGAAACTTCTAACCCTAAGTTCTTGGTTGAGTTCTAATCCTTTGAACCTTGTGTCTTGAAACCTAGACTTGCCTCCTAACCAACCTTGAAGAACGTCCGCGAAGCCGTTTATTTTCTTAAAATTCTCTTACCTTCTTAAGGTAAGAGGGGATTTCCTAAAGATATTCAATAACTGTATGCATGTGTGTAGGTGTTTAACTGGATACTTATATGTTGATTGAGCTTACTTGATTATCTAATGTACTTGAACTGTTGTGCTATTGAACTGTACTTGTTCTAAATGATATAATGCATATATGTGATGAACTGCTTTCAACTGTGATATTAGCATTGCACTGATGATATATACTGTTGTTGATTGAAAGTTCGCTAAGCCAGACGTGCGTCTGTGCTCAACCATAATAAGGATTAAAAACCTTAATAAGCTTTGAAGATGAATGGATTGGTGTTCTTTTCCAAAAGCTCTTTAAACTTAAAGTACTTGTTTTAAATGTTGAAATGGTTTTGGTGTACTATGGTTATACAAGAGAAAAATCCTTTTCGAACTATGTGTCTTCAAGTGAAAACTTTCAAGATTATTTGGAAATATCCTACTGGGGGGAAATATTTCAAAGATAAAAGAATTTCAAAGATGCTTTATAAAAAAAAGATTTTCAAAGAAAAGGCTTTTCCTAAATATTTTAGAAACTTTCCGATAACCTGGATAGGTTATCGAGGATTCGGTTTTGAATTTGTTTTTCACTGAACGAAAAATAAGTACTTAAGAAAGAGAATCTAGTACGCGAGACGTCGCCTTTAGTATTCAGTGATGCACACGTGATCTTGGATCAGTGTTAATTCGGGACTACGAGTCCTAGTTATGATGTTATGGACTGAGAGTCCAATTCTCGAAATTGAGGACAGTTCGTTCTGATTTCGTTGTGATGGACTTAGGTCCTAATCACGCTGTGTTGGACTGTGTATTCTAACCGCGTGTGATGAACATGATTAAAGGTGAAGGTTGTTTTCTACGACCACAACCCTTGACTGCGGCCACGGTCTTGGGCATTGTGATTGAGCATTCGGACTATGAGTCCTATGCTTCTGAGTTTTCAAGTGATGGGGAAATGATGATTTAAGTCGTTAGCTTTGAGCAGCGACAGTGAAAAGAATGAACACAAAGAAATCCTTTTAAATAAAATATTTTCTCATGTGCATTTCCCCAGGCAGACGTGCCTTATTATCGTTGTTCTTAAATTGGACAATGAGACAGTGTACGTGTATTGTTGTGCCTAAATGGACAATGAAACGGCGTGCATAATCGTTGTGCCTAAATGGCCAATGAGACGGTGTATTATCGTTGTGCTTAGCTAGCCAATGAGACGGTGTATTATCGTTGTTCTTAAATTGGACAATGAGACGGTGTACGTGTATCGTTGTGCCTAAATGGACAATGAAACGACGTGCATAATCGTTGTGCCTAAATTGGCCAGTGAGACGGTGTATTATCGTTGTGCTTATCTAGCCAATGAGACGGTATATTATCGTTGTGCTTAGCTAGCCAATGAGACGGTGTATCGAGCTTGATCAACTCACTTTGAGGATGTTGGGATCTCCGGAGATTAAGTTAGAGCCTGATGATTGAAGTGACATGCATATTTTCAAAAGATTGACTGTGCGGGTTTGAGACCCTTTGATATAACACTATTATATTGTGTATATGCATGATTTAACTGCTTATATGATTATGTGATGTATGTATCATGTATATGGTTGTTGTGGGATATATCTTATGATGGTATCTCACTCTTACAATTATATCAGGTCTCTTCGGGTTTTGCTGTAGTACCTTGGTACTCTAGTGCCG
Source organism: Sophora flavescens (assembly GCA_030762895.1). Classification (NCBI taxonomy): domain Eukaryota; kingdom Viridiplantae; phylum Streptophyta; class Magnoliopsida; order Fabales; family Fabaceae; genus Sophora; species Sophora flavescens. The sequence goes on from JAUPTC010003797.1 coordinate 12,092, forward strand.
ATGTTGCAGAGGAGTCTATCTAAGTCAATTGAAGACCTATTGTTAGAGGTTGGGATAGTATTCTGATTGGGGTCTCTCCAATGAATATTTGATAGAATGACCAGCTTAGGAGTATGAGTTGGGTTGTATATCTAAAGGGGTCCGCGAATGTAGTGTTATATACATTCATCTGAAGTTTAAACTTTTTCTTTCGAAAATGGAAACTTATAGAAATGTTGTATGTCATGGTAACTTTGTTACGAACGTGACTTTACATTTTAAATGTATGTATGATGGATTTCAGAGTTATCCTTATATGAGAAAATCTTATGCCCCAATTTTCTGACTTAAGAGAAAACAAATTTTCCGAAAGCAACCAGCCAAATTATCTTTTAATTTAAATTCCGCATGTGTTACTTAAGTAATGCCCCCAAGGGGGGGCGTTACAAATTGTCATTAAATTGTCATGATGACTTTTTGCCACAATAAATGTGGTCTTATCTTGATGACTTTTGGCTGAATTCTTGTCATAAATATCTTAGGAAAACCTATCTTGTTGAAGAAGATTCGAGAAAATAGTAGAATAATGTGGAAGAATGTAGAATGGTGTGGAATGTAGTAGAAATTTCTAGAATGTTCTTTGCTCATCCAAGATGAGGGCAACCTTCACTCCATATTGGGCTTGCGCATGGGCCTAGGGAATTTGGGCTTGAATTCATCTTTGTGGGGCCCACTTAAAGATTTAAGCATTAAGCTTAAGATAGGAAACTTATATGGCCACAAATGGGCTTTATGAAACTTAAGTCATGGGTAAGGAATTTGGGCCTCAAAGCCACGGTCCTATATGGATTTAGAACAAGGATTCTAGCCCAATTCACTTGAAAAAACTTAGAAACTAACTCAGGGACAAAAGGGTAATTAACAGAAAGTTCAGGGACTAAAGCGTAAAATCCATAAATTTTCACTTTAACCCTGAAAAACCTTCTAGACTTAAAAATATGATTCATCCCCATGAATCATCTCAAAATCCTAAGATAAACTCTTTATCTGCTCTTGGAAACTCCGACATCCACTCCGTTGTCTACCCGATTACGTATTCCGCCCGTAAAACGTCAATTATTTTATTTTTTCCAAAATTTTC
>JAUPTC010003798.1:0-13186 GCA_030762895.1 Sophora flavescens
TCAAATCCTTTATAAGCTTACTTACCGCGATGTCTTGGGCTTGTTACCCTTCGGGTTCCGGTCGAGCTCAACTTAGGATGGAGCTTTCGAGACATCGGGGACATGCCGTTATTACCAGATTTGTTTTCACGTGCTCCGAATGACCTGAATTTTGGCAGGGTGGTAGGAAAAAATCCAAGGAACGAGGCCCATTGGCACGTTGGACCCATGGGCGCCACCCGATTCTGGTCAAACGGCGCCGTCTCGGCCACTTTTCCTATTTTCGAAGTATTTTCTCCGTATCATAATTATCAGGACCGCTGCGGCTTTCTGATAGTCGTGGTCCCATTTTTTTTAAAATTCTTTTGACACTGTTTCTAACTTTTCGGCATCTTAGGTGGGTCTTTATCTTTGGGGTTTGGCGTTTCACGCGTCCAGGAGGGCCCCCCCCACCGGCCGTGGGGCACTCGTTTGAGGCCGTTTACGGTCTCCCGCCTTCGGTGTTTTGGTGACCGGGCTTTCGGTGCCATGCTCTGGGTCGGCCGATAAAGTTGTTGGGAAAAAATGGTGAAACACGAGGACTTCCCAGGAGGTCACCCATCCTTGTACTACTCTCGCCCAAGCACGCTTAAATGCGGAGTTCTGATGGGATCCGGTGCATTAGTGCTATTATGACCGCACTTGTTAGTCTACGCGCGATCAAATCCTTTATACACTTACTTACCGCGACATGCCGAGGGTTACGTTACCCCTCGGGTTCGGTCAGGCTCCGCTTAGGATGGGGCTTTCGAGACATCGGGGTCATCTTGGTAATTACCAGATTTGTTTTCACGTGCTCCAAATGACCTGAATTTTGGCAGGGTGGTAGGAAAAAATCCAAGGAACGAGGCCCATTGTCCCGTTGGACCCATGAGCACCACCCGATTCTGTCCAAACTTCGCCGTCTCAGCTACTTTTCCTATTTTAGAAGTATTTTCTCCGCATCATAATTATCAGGACGGGTGCGGCTTTCTGACAGTCGTGGTCCCATATTTTTTAAAATTCATTTGACACTGTTTCCAACTTTTCCGGTGGGTCTTTATGGTGGGGTTTGGCGTTTCCGCCGTCCGGAGGGCCCCGCACCGCCGATCGGCGGGGCACTCGTTTGAGGCCATTTACGGTCTCCGCCTCGATGTTTTGGCGACCCCGGCTTTCCGAGTCATGCTCCGGGTCGGCAGATAAAGTTGTTGGGAAAAAGTGGGGAAACACGAGGACTTCCCTCACCCATCCTAGTACTACTCTCTCGCCCAAGCACGCTTAAGCTGCGGAGTTCTGATTGGATCCGCTGCATTAAAACTTGTATGATCGCACTTGTCATACTACGCGCGATCAAATCCTTTATACGCTTACTTATCGCCACGTGTCGAGCTTAGTTACTCCTCAGGTTCGGTAAGGCTCCGCTTAGGATGGGGATTCGAGACATAAGGGACATACAGATAATTACGAGATTTGTTTTCACGTGCTCAGAATGACCTGAATTTTGGCAGGGAGGTATGAAAAATTCCAAGGAATGAGGCCCATTGCTCAGTATGAACCATGGGCACCACCCGATTCTGGCCAAAGCAGCGAGTCTCGGCCACTGCTAAGCCTCTGGCTCATCTAGTTTTATGGCTAGTATGACCATGGTTTTGTGCTAATTATATCTCATTTTCACCCAAATTAGATTAGATTGTCCTCAAGCAAGGTTTTGAGTCTCTAAAGTAGTTTTAGGTTAATTTAACCAGTTTTGAGTCAAATAAAGCACTTATGGCTATTTTATTGTTTTCAGGTTAAGTTAGAAGTCAAGGGAATAAAGAAACAGAGGAAATTTCAAGTCTGGAGGTGTTCGCCTCGCGAGAGTCTTCTCGCCTCGCGAACCTGAAAGCCTGGTGAGCGATAAAAATGTCATCCTCTGCGGTTCGCCCCGCGAACAACACCTCGCCTCGCGACCACGATAGGCCGATTGTTCCGAGAGAAATGCAAGCCGTTCTGTGTCACCTCGCGGATCCATGTCTCGCCTCGCGAGGCCAAGACCGAAGCCATGACTTTTCCATTCCTCTCCATGCGACGTGATTTCGCCCCGCGAGAAGACCAAGCGTTGCGAGACTCTTGAGGATATTCGCCTCGCAGTGAGGGTTCGCCTCGCGAGTGGGCTCGATTTCTGAATAGTATAAATTGTTGTTTCTGGACAGATTGGAAGAACTTTTGCTTCTCCATTGTTTTTACATTTTTTTTTTTGTGTGTTTCGTTTTTCTATGGAGAACTAAACTTTCTTGGATTAGTCTCTTGTAATCGATTTCCACTACACTTGAGGTTCTTGTAATTCCTGTTTTGTATGTTTTTCCCTTTTCAATGCTATGCTATATATTTCTGTTTGCTTAATTCAGGAGTGTATAGTGTTGTGTTGATTTATTTTCGGTGATGTTATGTTCCTATATTTAATCGCGTTTGCTTAATTCGCGTGTGTACAATTCGTGTTAGCTTAGTTCATGAAGGGCTTAACCCCGTTTGCTTAATTCGGGAATAGGAACATATATTTGTAGTAGTGATTTCGCTTGTAAATTGTTGCTACAACCGGGAGGGGATTAGAATCTGCGTAGGGCTTGGAATTTACATGAACCGATGATAGTTGGGAAATCGAGAACAGTAGATTAATCGTTTTTAGCTATTTGATAATCTCTTTGAACTGCCTTGTTTTCATTTCTTTGTTTTGCTTTGTTTTCTTAGTTTAATTTCAAATCCAAAACCCCCCAATTCTGACTTTTTCTGTTAACAACAATCCAAGAGTCCTTGTGAGACGATACTCGAGTTGTCGCTCCCTAAACTACATTTTTACAAACCGCTCGCTTTTTGGCGCGTGCGCGACAGCGCGACCAAAAATTGGCGCCCTTGCCGGGGACTCTTGTTTGTTATTTTCGCATTTTTTCTTTCTTTTCTTTTATTTTCGTTTTTGTTTTGAATTGAGTGCGGCTACTAGGTCTACTTGCCCTGAATTGTGTGATTTTGATCCACGAAATTGAAAGAACCTTTGCACACACGCCGTAGAACAATTCGGGCTAGCACTAGTAGTGATTCTAATTCTAAAATTGTTTTTGATAACATGGGTGACCAAAGGACATTAAGACAGCTTGCTGCCCCTGATGTTAACTATAATGGATTGTGTATTGAATATTCTGGTGCTGTTACTCCTTTTGAATTAAAATCTGGTCTAATCCATTTGTTGCCAAGGTTTAGTGGTCTTGCAGGTGAGGATCCACACAAGCATTTGAAGGAATTCCAGGTTGTCTGCTCCACAACCTTGAGACCAGAGGGAGTAACTAAGGTTCACATCAAGCTGAAAGCTTTCCCGTTTTCACTACAGGGCATTGCAAAGGATTGGTTGTTATATCTTGTGCCAAACTCTATTACTACATGGAACGACTTGAAGAAGCTCTTCCTAGAGAAATATTTTCCTGCCTCCAGAGCTGCATCAATCCGGAAGGAAATATTTGGCATCAGACAAGGAAATGAGTCATTGGCTGAATATTGGGAGAGATTCAAGCAGTTGATATCCGATTGCCCTCGGCATCATATTTCAGAGTAGCTTCTTATCCAGTATTTTTATGAAGGGCTACTGTAGATGGATAAAAATATTGTGGATGCTGCTAGTGGGGGAGCGCTTGTTGATAAGACTCCAGCTGCTGCCAAGCAATTAATTGAAAATATGTCACCGAACTCCCAGCAGTTTACTACCAGAAGAAATTTTGTTGAGACAAGAGGTGTGCATGAGGTCCACAGTTCTTCTTCCAACCAGGACCGTGATGATAGAATTGATAGGCTCACTTCTTTGGTGGAGAAATTGGCAATGGATAAGGTTCAGTCGGTGATGTTGTGTGGCATGTGTAACTCTCTTGAGCACCCGTTTGATGCATGCCCCATTCTGAGAGAAGGGTCAGCCACTGAATTGTCCCAGGCTTATGCAGTCCATCCTTACAATCAAGGAAACAGTCAGAACCGGTACAGCACTCCTGACCTCTCCACAAATTGGTACCACCCCAATTGGAGGAATCATCCTAATCTTCGGTATGGGAACTCATCCCAACAATAACCGATGGCAGCACCACAGAATCCTCCTCAAGTGACCATACGCACCTTCCGAACCTTCCCTAGAGGACATGGTCAAGCAATTGGCAGCAAATAATCTCTAGTTTCAGCAGCAAGCACAGACTAGTATTCAGACTTTGAACACACAGATTGGACATATTGGACAGTTTCAGCAGCGGACGGATGCTACCATTCAAGCCTTGCAGACACGGATTGGGCAGCTTGCCACTTCCATAAACAACATACAGCAAGCTCAAGGATCCAGTCAACTACCGGCACAAACAGTGATAAATCCCAATGTCTCCAATCCTAATGTGAGTGCCATTTCTCTGAGATCTGTAAAAGTTGTTGAGGCAACCTCTGGAAAAGATGAAGAAACTGTTGAGGTAACTCCTGAGCCTTCTGTTATTGTTGAAGCTGAGAAAGTGTACATACCACCGATCCCCTTCCCACAGAGAGTACAGAAAAATAAGAAGATTGGTGGGGAAGACAAGGAGCGGGAAATTTTAGATGTGTTCAGAAAGGTAGCTGTGAATATTCCCCTTCTGGATGTGATCAAGCAGGTGCCCAAGTATGCAAAATTTCTGAAGGATCTATGCACCAACAAGAGAAGGATGAAGAGTAATGAGAGAGTTAATTTGGGAAGAAATGTTTCAGCTCTTATCCAGTCTAAGCCGGCACCAGAAAAAGTTACAGTTTCAGCCCCTACTCAGGCACTACCACAGAAGTGCAAGGATCCGGGCACTTTTACTATTCCATGCACTATTGGGGACAGAAAATTTGAAAATTGCATGTTGGATTTGGGAGCCTCCATAAATGTCATGCCTACCTCTATTTTCAATAACCTTGATCTTGGTCCCTTGCAGTATACAAGTCTCACTATCCAGTTAGCCAACAGGACCAGTGCCCGCCCCATGGGAATGGTAGAAGATGTGCTGGTACAAGTTGATGAGTTGATTTTCCTTGTTGACTTCTACATCCTAGACATGGCAGGAGAGACAAATTCCAGTAGATCACCAATAATCCTGGGCAGACCATTCATGAAGACAGCTAAGACTAAGATTGATGTTAATGATGGGACCATGTCTATGGAGTTTGGTGATATTGTGGCAAGGTTCAACATCTTTGATGCTATGAAACATCCCCTGGAGGAGCACTCTGTTTTCCAATTAGAGTTGCTTTCTAAGATTATTGATGACACCCATGAGGACCTTGTTTCTGATTTTCCATTTATTTCTGGATTTGATGATATATATTCATGTCTTATTTGTCTTGACACTAACCCGTGTCTTTGTTTGTCTTTGACTTTCTTGATTCAACTGCGGGGTGATAGTGTGAGTGAAGCTGTCTGTTCAGCCGAAGTTCTTGACATCATGGCTACTCCAAATGTACCATCCATTGAGCAGCCACCCTCCCTAGAGCTCAAGCCACTTCCTGGGAACCTGAAGTATGCTTACTTGGAGACGAATGAAAAACTTCCAATCATTATTTCCTCCAGCCTTGACTCTGACCAGGAAGCAAAACTGTTGGAGGTTCTGAAGAAGCACAAGAAGGCGATTGGGTGGACCTTGGCTGACATCCCAGGAATTAGCCCCTCCAGATGTATGCATAGAATTCTGTTGGAGGATGGGGGTAAACCAGGTAGATAGGCCCAAAGGCGACTCAATCCATTGATTCTGGATGTGGTGAAGAAAGAGGTGACTAAACTTCTGCAAGCAGGTATCATATACCCCATCTCTGATAGTACTTGGGTAAGTCCAGTGCAAGTTGTACCCAAGAAGTCCGGCCTCACTGTGGTAAGAAATGATAATAATGAGCTTGTACCCACTAGAGTCCAGAATAGTTGGTGAGTCTGTATAGATTATAGGAAGTTGAACCAGGCCACCAGAAAGGATCACTTTCCTTTGTCGTTCATAGATCAGATCTTTGGAGCAGCTGGCTGGTAAATCTCATTCTTGTTTTCTTGATGGCTTTTAAGGTACTTCCAGATCCATATTGCCCCCGAGGATCAGGAAAAGACCACTTTCACGTGCCCCTTCGGCACGTTTGCCTATAGGAGGATGCCATTTGGCCTTTGTAATGCTCCTGGCACTTTCCAAAGATGCATGCTTAACATTTTTACTGAATTTATTGAAAATTTCACGGAGGTGTTCATGGATGACTTCACTGTATATGGCTCCTCATTTGATGCATGTTTGCATAGTCTGAGTTTAGTTCTAGAAAGATGCATTGAGACTGATCTGATTTTGAACTATGAAAAATGTCACTTTATGGTAGAACAGGGGATAGTTTTGGGTCATGTTATTTCTAAAGAGGGTATTTCAGTAGATCCTGCAAAAATTGATGTGATTTCTACATTGCCTTATCCATCTTGCGTGCGCGAGATCCGTTCTTTTCTTGGCCATGCAGGTTCTACATGCGCTTCATTAAGGACTTCAGCAAGATAGCTCTGCCATTGTCAAACTTGCTGAAGAATGATGCCATGTTCCATTTTGATGACAAGCTGCAAGAAGGCATTTGACTACGAAAAGAGCATTGACCTCTACCCCGTCATCCGGTCCCCTGATTTGGACACTCCCTTTGAACTCATGTGTGATGCTTCTAATTATCTTTGTGGGAGCGGTTACGGCACAAAGGGTGGGCAAGGTTGCCCATGTCATTCATTATGCTTCTAGGACATTAGATGCTTTGCACAATCAAATTACACCACCCACGATAAAGAAGCGCTAGTTGTTGTTTTTGCACTTGATAAATTTAGGTCATATTTGCTAGGTTCCGGGGTTATTATTTTCCACTGACCATGCAGCTCTGAAGTACCTGTTAAAGAAACCAGAAGCGAAGCCAAGACTGATTCGGTGGATGCTTTTGCTCCAAGAGTTCAATGTGGAGATAAAAGACAGGAGTGGAGCTAAAAATTTGGTAGCCGATCACTTGAGCCGAATAGCAAGGGATGAGGATCCTTCTCCCATCCAAGATGATTTCCTGGATGAACAGCTCCTACATCTGCATGGGGTAACACCGTGGTTTGCTGACATTGTTAACTTTCTTGTTGCTGGTGTTGTTCCTGCAGGTACAAGTAGATCCAAGATCCACAAGCTCAAGAGTGATTCAAAGTACTATGTGTGGGATGATCCGTACCTTTGGAAGTTTTGAAGTGATCAGGTGATTCGGAGGTGTGTCCCCGATTATGAGACAGAGTCCATCCTGCACTTTTCTCATGCCTCTCAAGTAGGGGGACACTTTGGACCACAGAGGACGGCAAGAAAAGTCCTAGATTCTGGGTTCTACTGGCCCACAATTTTTAGAGATGCCTATGAGGTCTACGGGGAATTGTAAGGAGTGTCAAACAACAGGCCCTGCCATCACTCGTAGGAGTGAGATGCCTCAGCAGCCCATGCTTTTTTGTGAGGTTTTTGATGTGTGGGGAATCGACTTTATGGGTCATTTCCCATCATCTTTTGGTTTTCTGTACATTCTTTTGGCTGTTGACTATGTTTCAAAGTGGGTGGAAGCTATTCCCACTAGGACTAACGATGCAAAAGTTGTTTCAAAATTTGTTAGGTCCAACATTTTTTGCAGGTTTGGCATACCTCGGGCTATTATCAGTGACCAGGGCACTCACTTCTGCAACCGCACAATGGAAGCCTTACTCAGGAAATATGGAGTTGTGCATAGAGTTTCCTTGCTTACCATCCCCGGACCAATGGCGGCCGAGATATCAAGCAGGGATATCAAGCCGATTTTAGAAAAAATGGTGCGGCCGAATAGGAAGGGCTGGAGCCGCCGTCTGGAAGGGCGCTTTGTGGGCTCGAGAGGACCCGCTTTCAAGACGCCAATAGGAATGTCCCCCTTTCGGCTTGTATTTGGTAAGGCATGTCATCTCCCGGTGGAAGTTGAGCCTTTGTGCATATTGGGCGGTCAAGTCTTTGTAACTTGGAAATGAAGAAAGGCTGGTATTGAAAGGAAACTCCAGTTACAGCGGCTTGAGGAGCTTAGGCTAGAAGCCTATGAAAGCTCCGGTTTATAAAGAGAAAACAAAATATTTTTATGATAGGATGATTACTAGAAAAAAAAATTTATGTGGGCGAGCAAGTCTTCTTTGTTTAATTCCACTTTGAAATTGATGGTGGGAAACTTAGGTCCAAATGGGATGGCCCCTTTGTTGTTACTAACGTTTTTCCTTATGGTGCAGTAGAGATTAAAAGTGCAGGTACCAACAAGTCCTTTAAGGTTAACGGGCAGAGGCTGAAGCCATTCCATGGTGTGGCTGCTGGTGTACCTGTGGATGCTAATGTTGAGGAGCTCTCCTTGGAAGCTCCCACCTATACTGCCACTTGATCAGGGAGCACCCTTTCCTTTCCCTCACTCTGATTTTATAGTTATGTTGTTTCATTGGGGACAATGTATGTTTTAAGTGTGGGGGAGGGAACTAATTGTAGCTTTGTTTTGTGTTTGGTTGGTCTTGTGTTTGAATAAATTGTGTGAGTCTTTGGTCGGTGAGCTTGATTGATTTTGATTGATTTTGCACAGATTGATTGCATGATTGATGTGATGATTCCCCCTAGGCTGAAAAAAATTTTGTTTTTGAAAAGTGATCCCCATGTGATTGAAAACTGAACTTTGAGATTTTGTTGTGATGGCATGATTTATGATAAGTTTGGGGTGAAGGGAAGCACACACTAGGGATATAATCTCGGTCAAACAATTTGCATGAATCTCCAGGTGAGGATTTGAGCCTCCAACATGTTTTTTAACTGTGAGAATCACTTTTAAGTTGCACTTTCCAGAATTTGCTTGAATCTCTTTATGGTTTGCATGTTTACATGTTTGCTTCAAATGATTTAGGCATTTTCTTTGTAAATAACTACTTAGCCTAAAAGAACCAATTCCTAATGCATGTTCCCTAGTTAGCCCCTTTGAGCCTGATTAGCCTGTTAATTCTTGTTAACCTATGTTACAAGCTAAAATCTGAAAAAAAAAAAAAACCATGTTAATCCAATCTTAGGATTAGGAGAGCATGGAATCTTATCAAGAGAATGGTTGCAAGAAACTAAGTTTGGGGTGGCTACAGGGTGTAATGTGCTGTTTGGGAAAAAGAAAAAAAATATAATAAAAAGGTTGGAGCCAAAGGAAAGAAAAAGAAAAACAAAAGAAAAAAATAAAAATAAATAAAAAGTACAAAAATTTCAAAAAGGATATTGAAAGAAAAGAGTCTGTAGTCACCCAAGGCAAAAAGAAGAATGGAAAAAGGAACTTGAGTGGAAATTCAATGTATCAAAATGTTCATGCTCTCTTAGTTCCTAGGGACTTAAGCCTAGTTCCTTTGTTTATCCTACCCTTAGCCAGGCCCCATTGCAACCTTAAAAGACCTTTTGATGTTGCATGCATGTTTTCTGTGGGAACCATTTTGAGATGAAAATCAAATTCATGGGAAGTGTTCTTAAAAGTGAAATTGAGTGAAATGTTGATAACCTAGACAAACTGAGCGATTGAGTGAAACACTAAACTCCCTTGTGAGGAAGGCAGTTGTTTGAATTTGGTGATCTCCCTCTTGTGTGTAACTTGGATCCCTTGCTTAGATTACTGATTGTTTGAATGACTAATTTCTCAATTGTTCAGAATAAATGATTGTGGGGATTGCTTTGTTTGACCAGGGGGAACATTGAAGAAAACTGTTTTGATGTATTACTTGAAATTTGTGCAAGGTTGATTGAATCTTTTAAGCTTGCCATGTCTTGAGTCTTTTTGATTTTTGAGTTGTAGTTTGCTTGGGGACAAGCAAAGTTTAAGTTTGGGGTATTTTGATAAGCCTCTGGCTCATCTAGTTTTATGGCTAGTATGACCAGGGTTTTGTGCTAATTATATCTCATTTTCACCCAAATTAGATTAGATTCTCCTCAAGCAAGGTTTTGAGTCTCTAAAGTAGTTTTAGGTTAATTTAGCCAGTTTTGAGTCAAATAAAGCACTTATGGCTATTTTATTGTTTTCAGGTTAAGTTAGAAGTCAAGGGAATAAAGAAACAAAGGAAATTTCAAGTCTGGAGGTGTTCGCCTCGCGAGAGTCTTCTCGCCTCACGAACCTGAAAGCCAGCTGAACAGTAAAAATGTCATCCTCTCTGGTTCGCCCCGGCAACAACACCTCGCCTCGCGACCCTGATAGCTGATTGTTCCAGAGAAATACAACCCGTTCTGTGTCGCCTCGCGGATCCATGTCTCGCCTCGCAAGACTGAAGACCAGAAGCCATGACTTTTCCATTCCTCTCCACGCGAGCAGTACTTCGCCCCGCGAGAAGACCAAACGTTGCAGACTCTTGGGATATTCGCCTCGCGAGTGAGGGTTCGCCTCACGAGTGGGCTCAGTTTCTGAATAGTATAAATTGCTGTTCTGGACAGATTGGAAGAACTTTTGCTTCTCCATTGTTTTTACATTTTTTTTGTGTGTTTCGTTTTTCTATGGAGAACTAAACTTTCTTGGATTAGTCTACTGTAATCGATTTCCACTACACTTGAGGTTCTTGTAATTCCTGTTTTGTATGTTTTTCCCTTTTCAATGCTATGCTATATATTTCTGTTTGCTTAATTCAGGAGTGTATAGTGTTGTGTTGATTTATTTTCAGTGATGTTATGTTCCTATATTTAATCGCGTTTGCTTAATTCGCGTGTGTACAATTCGTGTTCACTTAGTTCACGAAGGGCTTAACCCCGTTTGCTTAATTCGGGAATAGGAACATATATCTGTAGTAGTGATTTCGCTTGTAAATTGTTGCTACAACCGGTAGGGGATTAGAATCTGTTTAGGGCATGGAATTTACATGAATCGATGATAGTTGGGAAATCGAGAACAGATGGGTTGATCGTTTTTAGCTATTTGATAATCTCTTTGAACTGCCTTGTTTTCATTGCTTTGTTTTCTTAGTTTAATTTCAAATCCAAAACCCCCCATTTCTGACTTTTTCTGTTAACAACAATCCAAGAGTCCTTGTGAGACGATACTCGAGTTGTCGCTCCCTAAACTACATTTTTACAAACCGCTCGCTTTTTGGCGCGTGCGCGACAGCGCGACCAAAAATTGGCGCCGTTGCCGGGGACTCTTGTTTGTTATTTTCGCATTTTTTCTTTCTTTTCTTTTATTTTCGTTTTTGTTTTGAATTGGTCTAGCTACTAGGTCTACTTGCCCTGAATTGTGTGATTTTGATCCTGAAATTGAAAGAACACTGCACACACGCCGTAGAACAATTCGGGCTAGCACTAGTAGTGATTCTAATTCTAAAACTGTTTTTGATAACATGGGTGACCAAAGGACATTAAGACAGCTTGCTGCCCCTGATGTTAACTATAATGGATTGTGTATTGAATATTACAGTGCTTTATTACTCCTTTTGAATTAAAATCTGGTCTAATCCATTTGTTGCCAAGGTTTAGTGGTCTTGCGGTGAGGATCCACACAAGCATTTGAAGGAATTCCGGGTTATGCGCTCCACGACCTTGAGACCGAGGAGGAATGGCGAGGTTCACATCAAGTGAAAGCTTTCCGTTTTCACTACGAGGGCATTTGCAAAGGATTGGCTGTTATATCTTGGGCCAAACTCTATTACTACATGGAGCGACTTGAAGAAGCTCTTCCTAGAGAAATATTTTCCTTCCTCCAAGCTGCATCAATCAGGAAAGGAAATATGTGGCATCAGACAAGGAAATGAGTCATTGGCTGAATATTGGGAGAGATTCAAGCAGTTGATATCCAGTTGCCCTCAGCATCAGATTTCTGAGCAGCTTCTTATCCGATATTTTTATGAAGGGCTACTTCAGATGGTTAAAAATATTGTGGATCTTTGCTAGTGGGGGAGCGCTTGTTGATAAGACTCCAGTTCTTTGCCAAGCAATTAATTGAAAATATGTCACTTGAACTCCCGAGTTTACTACCAGAAGAAATTTTGTTGAGACAAGAGGTGTGCATGAGGTCCACAGTTCTTCTTCCAACCAGGACCGTGATGATAGAATTGATAGGCTCACTTCTTTGGTGGAGAAATTGGCAATGGATAAGGTTCAGTCGGCGATGTTGTTTGGCATGTGTTACTCTCCTGAGCACCCGTTTGATGCATGCCCCATTCTGAGAGAAGGGTCAGCCACTGAATTGTCCCAGGCTTATGAATTCCATCCTTACAATCAAGGAAGCTGATCGAAGCAAGTGCAAGCCTCCTGACCTCTCCACAAACCGCTCGCTTTTTGGCACGTACGCGACAGCGCGACCAACCGCTTTTCCAATTTTCGAAGTATTTTCTCCGCATTATAATTACCAGGACGGGTGCGGCTTTCTAACAGTCGGGGTCCCATATTTTTTAAAATTCATTTGACACTGTTTCCAACTTTTAGGCATCTTAGGTGGGTCTTTATGATGGGGTTTGGCGTTTCCATGGTCAGGAAGGGCCCGCACCGCCGATCAGCGGGGGCACTCATTTGAGGCCGTTTACGGTCTCCGGCCTTCGGTGTTTTGGCGACCCCGGCCGATAACGTTGTTGGGAAAAAGAGGTGCAACACGAGGACATCCCAGCAGGTCACCCATCCTAGTACTACTCTCGACCAAGCACGCTTCACTGTGGAGTTCTGATGGGATCCGGTGCAATAGTTCTTGTATGATCGCACCTGTAAGTCTACGCGCGATCAAATCCTGGGGCTTCCGAGACATCAAAGACATGCCGGTAATTACCAGATTTGTTTTCACGCGCTCCGAATGACCTGAATTTTGGCAGTATGGTAGAAAAAAATATAAGGAACGAGGCCCATTGGTCCGTTGGACCCAGGGGCACCACCCGATTATGGCCATCTGGCACCGTCAAGACTACTTTTCCTAATTTAGAAGTATTTTCTCCGCATCATAATTACCAAGACGGGTGCGGCTTTCGGGCAGTCGTGGTCCCATATTTTTTAAAATTCATTTGACACTATTTCCAACTTTTCCGGCATCTTCCGGTGGGTCTTTATGCCTGGGTTTGGCGTTTCCGCGGTCCGGAGGGCCCCCTTGCCGTCGGCCGGTGGGGAACTCGTTTGAGGCCGTTTACGGTCTCCCCCGGTGTTTGGCGACCCCGACTTTCGGAGCCATGCTCTGGTTG
>JAUPTC010003799.1:0-13171 GCA_030762895.1 Sophora flavescens
TAGGGTTAAAAATTGGGTTTTGGTTCAAATTTAGGGTTCTGGGTTAAAATTAGTGTTTTGGGTCAAAATTTACGATTTTGGTTTAAAATTAGGGTTCTGTGTTAAATTTAAGGTTTAGGGTCAAAATTTGGGTTTTGGGTTTGAATTAGGGTTTTGAGTTAAAAATAGGGTTTTGGGACAAAAATAGTGTTAGAATTAGGGTTTTGGTTCCAATTTAGGGTTTAGAATCAAAATAAGGGTTTAGGGTTAAAATTAGGGTTTAAGCTTTGAATTAGGGTTTTGGGTTAAAAATAGGGTTTTGTGTCTAAATTAGGGTTTTGGGTCAGAATTAGGGATTTGGGTCAAAATTAGGACTCTGGGCTATAATTTGGGTTTTGGGTCAAAATTTCGGTTTTGGGTCAAAATTAGGGTTTCGGGGTTGAATTAGGGTTTTGGGTGAAAATTCAGGTTTTGGGTCAAAATTAGGGTTTTGGGTCAACATTAGGGTTTAGGGTTTGAATTTGGCTTTTGAGTTAAAAATAGGGTTTTGGGTACAAAAATAGGGTTAGAATTAAGTTTTTGCGTTAAAATTAGGGTTTAGGGTCAAATTTAGGGTTCTGGGTCAAAAATAGGGTTCGAATTAGGGTTTTGGATCAGAATTAGGGTTTTGGGACTAAATTAGAGTCTTGGATCCAAATTAGGGTTTAGGGTTAAAAATAGGGTTTTGGGTCAAATTTAGGGTTTTGGGTAAAATTTAGGGTCTTGGGGCAAAAATAGCGTCCGTATTAGGGTTTTGGGGTCATAATCAGGGTTTTGGGTCAAAATTAGGGCTTTGGGTTATTTTGGGTCAAAGTTTCGGTTTTGGGCCCAAATTAGGGTTTTGGGTCAAAATTAGGGTTTTGAGTAAAAAATAGGTTTTGGGGACAAAAATTGGGTTAGAATTAGGGTTTTGGGTCTAAATTAGCGTTACAATTTGGGTTTTGGGTCAAATTTTGGGTTTTGGGTCAAAATTAAGGTATCGGGTTTTGAGTTAAAAAAGGGTTTGGGGACAAAAATAGGGTTAGAATTAGGGTTTTTGGGTCTAAATTAGGGTCTTGGATCTAAATTAGGGTTTAGGGTCAAAATTTAGGGGTTTGGATTTCAATTAGGGTTCTGGGTTAAATTTAGGGTTTTGGGACAAAAATAGGGTTCGAATTAGGGTTTTGGTTCAAATTTAGGGTTTAGGATCAAAATTATGGTTTAGGGTTAAAATTAGGGTTTAGGCTTTGAATTAGGATTTTGGGTTTAAAATAGGGTTTTTTGGCTAAATTAGGGTTTTTGATGAGAATCAGGGTTTTGGGCCAGAATTAGGGTTTTTGGGTGAGAATTAGGGTTTTGGGTCAAAATTAGGGCTTTGGGTTATTTTGGGTCAAAATTTCGGTTTCAGGTCCAAATTATGGTTTTTGGTCAAAATTAGGGTTTAAGGTTTGAATTCGGGTTTTGAGTAAAAAAATAGGGTTTTGGGACAAAAATAGGGTTAGAATTAGGGTTTTTGGTCTAAATTAGGGTTAGAATTAGGGTTTTGGGTCAAAATTAGGGTTTAGGCTTTGAATTTGGGTTTAGGGTTAAAAATTGGGTTTTGGTTCAAATTTAGGGTTCTGGGTTAAAATTAGTGTTTTGGGTCAAAATTTACGATTTTGGTTTAAAATTAGGGTTCTGTGTTAAATTTAAGGTTTAGGGTCAAAATTTGGGTTTTGGGTTTGAATTAGGGTTTTGAGTTAAAAATAGGGTTTTGGGACAAAAATAGTGTTAGAATTAGGGTTTTGGTTCCAATTTAGGGTTTAGAATCAAAATAAGGGTTTAGGGTTAAAATTAGGGTTTAAGCTTTGAATTAGGGTTTTGGGTTAAAAATAGGGTTTTGTGTCTAAATTAGGGTTTTGGGTCAGAATTAGGGATTTGGGTCA
Source organism: Sophora flavescens (assembly GCA_030762895.1). NCBI lineage: Eukaryota > Viridiplantae > Streptophyta > Magnoliopsida > Fabales > Fabaceae > Sophora > Sophora flavescens. The sequence goes on from JAUPTC010003799.1 coordinate 1,923, forward strand.
AAATTAGGACTCTGGGCTATAATTTGGGTTTTGGGTCAAAATTTCGGTTTTGGGTCAAAATTAGGGTTTCGGGGTTGAATTAGGGTTTTGGGTGAAAATTCAGGTTTTGGGTCAAAATTAGGGTTTTGGGTAAAAAATAGGGTTAGAATTAAGTTTTTGCGTTAAAATTAGGGTTCTGGGTCTAAAATAGGGTTCGAATTAGGGTTTTGGATCAGAATCAGGGTTTTGGGACTAAATTAGGGTTTTTGGGTCAGAATTAGGGTTTTGGGTCAAAATTTAGGGGTTTGGATTAAAATTAGGGTTCTGGGTTAAATTTAGGGTTTTGGGACAAAAATAGGGTTCGAATTAGGGTTTTGGTTCAAATTTAGGGTTTAGGATCAAAATTATGGTTTAGGGTTAAAATTAGGGTTTAGGCTTTGAATTAGGATTTTGGGTTTAAAATAGGGTTTTTTGTCTAAATTAGGGTTTTGGATCAGAATTAGGGTTTTGGGCCAGAATTAGGGTTTTTGGGTGAGAATTAGGGTTTTGGGTCAAAATTAGGGCTTTGGGTTATTTTGGGTCAAATTTTCGGTTTCGGGTCCAAATTAGGGTTTTTGGTCAAAATTAGGGTTTAAGGTTTGAATTCGGGTTGAGTAAAAAAATAGGGTTTTGGGACAAAAAGAGGGTTAGAATTAGGGTTTTTGGTCTAAATTAGGGTTAGAATTAGGGTTTTGGGTCAAAATTAGGGTTTAGGCTTTGAATTTGGGTTTAGGGTTAAAAATTGGGTTTTGGTTCAAATTTAGGGTTCTGGGTTAAAATTAGTGTTTTGGGTCAAAATTTACGATTTTGGTTTAAAATTAGGGTTCTGTGTTAAATTTAAGGTTTAGGGTCAAAATTTGGGTTTTGGGTTTGAATTAGGGTTTTGAGTTAAAAATAGGGTTTTGGGACAAAAATAGTGTTAGAATTAGGGTTTTGGTTCCAATTTAGGGTTTAGAATCAAAATAAGGGTTTAGGGTTAAAATTAGGGTTTAAGCTTTGAATTAGGGTTTTGGGTTAAAAATAGGGTTTTGTGTCTAAATTAGGGTTTTGGGTCAGAATTAGGGATTTGGGTCAAAATTAGGACTCTGGGCTATAATTTGGGTTTTGGGTCAAAATTTCGGTTTTGGGTCAAAATTAGGGTTTCGGGGTTGAATTAGGGTTTTGGGTGAAAATTCAGGTTTTGGGTCAAAATTAGGGTTTTGGGTAAAAAATAGGGTTAGAATTAAGTTTTTGCGTTAAAATTAGGGTTTAGGGTCAAATTTAGGGTTCTGGGTCTAAAATAGGGTTCGAATTAGGGTTTTGGATCAGAATCAGGGTTTTGGGACTAAATTAGGGTTTTTGGGTCAGAATTAGGGTTTTGGGTCAAAATTACGGTTTAGGGTTTGAATTAGGGTTTTGAGTAAAAAATAGGGTTTTGGGACAAAATTGAGTTAGAATTCGGGTTTTTGGGTCTAAATTAGAGTCTTGGGTCAAAATTAGGGTTCCTGGTTAAATTTAGGGTCAAAATTTAGGGGTTTGGATTAAAATTATGGTTCTGGGTTAAATTTAGGGTTTTGGGACAAAAATAGGGTTCGAATTAGGGTTTTGGTTCAAATTTAGGGTTTAGGATCAAAATTAGGGTTTTGGGTCAAAATTAGGGTTTAGGCTTTGAAATAGGGTTTTGGGTCTAATTTAGGGTTAGGGTTTGAATTAGGTTTGGGTAAAATTAGGGTTGGGTCAAAAATAGGGTTCGGAATTAGGTTTTGGGTCAGAATCGGGGTTTTGGGAATGGGGCTTTGGGTTATTTTGGGTCATAATTTGGGTTTTGGGTCAAAATTAGGGTTTTAGGTCAAAATTAGGGTTTTGAGTAAAAAATAGGTTTTGGGGACAAAAATTGGGTTAGAATTAGGGTTTTGGGTCTATATTTGAGTTACAATTTGGGTTTTGGGTCAAATTTGGGTTTTGGGTCAAAATTAGGGTATTAGGGTTTGAGTTAAAAAGGGTTTGGGGACAAAATTAGGGTTTGGAAGGGTTTGGGTCTAAATTAGGGTCTTGGATCTAAATTAGGGTTTAGGGTCAAAATTATGGTTTAGGGTTAAAATTAGGGTTTAGGCTTTGAATTAGGATTTTGGGTTTAAAATAGGGTTTTTTGGCTAAATTAGGGTTTTGGATCAGAATCAGGGTTTTGGGCCAGAATTATGGTTTTTGGGTGAGAATTAGGGTTTTGGGTCAAAATTAGGGCTTTGGGTTATTTTGGGTCAAAATTTCGGTTTCGGGTCCAAATTAGGGTTTTTGGTCAAAATTAGGGTTTAAGGTTTGAATTCGGGTTTTGAGTAAAAAAATAGGGTTTTGGGACAAAAATAGGGTTAGAATTAGGGTTTTTGGTCTAAATTAGGGTTAGAATTAGGGTTTTGGGTCAAAATTAGGGTTTAGGCTTTGAATTTGGGTTTATGGTTAAAAATTGGGTTTTGGTTCAAATTTAGGGTTCTGGGTTAAAATTAGTGTTTTGGGTCAAAATTTACCATTTTGGTTTAAAATTAGGGTTCTGTGTTAAATTTAAGGTTTAGGGTCAAAATTTGGGTTTTGGGTTTGAATTAGGGTTAAGAGTTAAAAATAGGGTTTTGGGACAAAAATAGTGTTAGAATTAGTGTTCTGCTTCCAATTTAGGGTTTAGAATCAAAATAAGGGTTTAGGGTTAAAATTAGGGTTTAAGCTTTGAATTAGGGTTTTGGGTTAAAAATAGGGATTTGTGTCTAAATTAGGGTTTTGGGTCAGAATTAGGGATTTGGGTCAAAATTAGGACTCTGGGCTATAATTTGGGTTTTGGGTCAAAATTAGGGTTTCGGGGTTGAATTAGGGTTTTGGGTCAAAATTCAGGTTTTGGGTCAAAATTAGGGGTTTGGGTCGACATTAGGGTTTAGGGTTTGAATTTTGCTTTTGAGTTAAAAATAGGGTTTTGGGTACAAAAATAGGGTTAGAATTAAGTTTTTGCGTTAAAATTAGGGTTTATGGTTAAATTTAGGGTTTTGGATCAGAATTAGGGTTTTGGGACTAAATTAGGGGTTTTGGGTCGGAATTAGGGTTTTGGGTCGGAATTAGGGTTTTGGGTCAAAATTAGGGCTTTGGTTTATTTTGGGTCAAAATTTGGGTTTTGGATCCAAATTAGGGTTTTGGGTCAAAATTAGGGTTTAGGGTAGGAATTAGGGTTTTGAGTAAAAAATAGGGTTTTGGGACAAAATAGAGTTAGAAGTCGGGTTTTTGGGTCTAAATTAGAGTCTTGGGTCAAAATTAGGGTTCCTGGTTAAATTTAGGGTCAAAATTTAGGGTTTTGGATTAAAATTAGGGTTCTGGTGTTAAATTTAGGGTTTTGGGACAAAAATAGGGTTAGAATAAGGGTTTTGGTTCAAATTTAGGGTTTAGGATCAAAATTAGGGTTTTGGGTCAAATTTAGGGTCTTGGGTCAAAAATAGGGTTCGTATTAGGGTTTTGGGATCAAAATCAGGGTTTTGGTTCAAAATTAAGGCTTTGGGTTATTTTGGGTCAAAATTTCGGTTTTGGGTCCAAATTAGGGTTTTGGGTCAAAATTAGGGTTTTGAGTAAAAATAGGTTTTGGGGACAAAAATAGGGTTAGAATTAGGGTTTTTGGTTCTAAATTAGGGTTATGGGTCAAATTTAGGGTTTTGGGTCAAAATTTGGATTTTTTTTGGGTGAAAATTAAGGTATCGGGTTTTGAGTTAAAAAAAGGGTTTTGGGACATAAATAGGGTTAGAATTTGGGTTTTTGGCTCTAAATTAGGGTCTTGGGTCAAAATTTGGGCTCTGAGTCAAATTTAGGGTTCTAGGTTAACTTTAGGGTTTAGGGTCAAAATTTAGGGTTTTGGATTAAAATTAGGGTTCTGGGTTTAATTTAGGGTTTTGGGATAAAAATAGGGTTCGAATTAGGGTTTTGGTTCAAATTTAGGGTTTAGGATCACAATTAGGGTTTAGGGGTAAAATTAGGGTTTAGGCTTTGAATTAGGATTTTGGGTTTAAAATAGGGTTTTGGATCAGAATTAGGGTTTTGGGCCATAATTAGGGTTTTTGGGTCAGAATATGGGTTTTGGGTCAAAATTAGGGCTTTGGGTTATTTTCGGTCAAAATTTCGGTATCGGGTCCAAATTAGGGTTTTTGGTCAAAATTAGGGTTTAGGGTTTGAATTAGGGTTGAGTAAAAAAATAGGGTTTTGGGACAAAAATAGGGTTAGAATTAGGGTTTTGGGTCTAAATTAGGGTTAGAATTAGGGTTTTGGGTCAAAATTAAGGTGTCAGGTTTTGAGTTAAAAAAAGGGTTTTGGGACAAAAATAGGGTTAGAATTTGGGTTTTTGGGTCTATATTAGGGTCTTGGGTCAAAATTAGGGTTCTGAGTCATATTTAGGGTTCTGGGTTAACTTTAGGGTTTAGGGTCAAAATTTAGGGTTTTGGATTAAAATTAGGGTTCTGGGTTAAAAATAGGGTTCGAATTAGGGTTTAGGGTTAAAATTAGGGTTTAGGCTTTCAATTAGGATTTTGGGTTTCAAATAGGGTTTTTTGTCTAAATTAGGGTTTTGGATCAGAATTAGGGTTTTGGGCCAGAATTAGGGTTTTTGGTTGAGAATTAGGGTTTTCGGTCAAAATTAGGTCTTTGGGTTATTTTGGGTCAAAATTTTGGTTTCGGGTCCAAATTAGGGTTTTTGGTCAAAATTAGGGTTTAGGGTTTGAATTAGGGTTGAGTAAAAAAATAGGGTTTTGGGACAAAAATAGGGTTAGAATTAGGGTTTTGGGTCTAAATTAGGGTTAGAATTAGGGTTTTGGGTCAAAATTAAGGTGTCAGGTTTTGAGTTAAAAAAAGGGTTTTGGGACAAAAATAGGGTTAGAATTTGGGTTTTTGGGTCTATATTAGGGTCTTGGGTCAAAATTAGGGTTCTGGGTTAACTTTAGGGTTTAGGGTCAAAATTTTGGGTTTTGGATTAAAATTAGGGTTCTGGGTTAAATTTAGGGTTTTGGGACAAAAATAGGGTTCGAATTAGGGTTTAGGGTTAAAATTAGGGTTTAGGCTTTCAATTAGGATTTTGGGTTTAAAATAGGGTTTTTTGTCTAAATTAGGGTTTTGGATCAGAATTAGGGTTTTGGGCCAGAATTAGGGTTTTTGGTTGAGAATTAGGGTTTTCGGTCAAAATTAGGTCTTTGGGTTATTTTGGGTCAAAATTTCGGTTTCGGGTCCAAATTAGGGTTTTTGGTCAAAATTAGGGTTTAGGGTTTGAATTAGGGTTTTTGGTAAAAAAATAGGGTTTTGGGACAAAAATAGGGTTAGAATTAGGGTTTTGGTCTAAATTAGGGCATGGGTCAAAATTAAGGTGTCGGGTTTTGAGTTAAAAAAAGGGCATGGGTCAAAATTAGGGCATGGGTCAAAATTAGGGTTCTGAGTCAAATTTAGGGTTCTGGGTTAACTTTAGGGTTTAAGGTCAAAATTTAGGGTTTAGGATCAAAATTAGGGTTTTGTGTCAAAATTAGGGTTTAGGCTTTGAATTTGGGTTTAGGGTTAAAAATTGGGTTTTGGTTCAAATTTAGGGTTCTGGGTTAAAATTAGTGTTTTGGGTCAAAATTTACGATTTTGGTTTAAAATTAGGGTTCTGTTTTAAATTTAAGGTTTAGGGTCAAAATTTGGGTTTTGGGTTTGAATTAGGGTTTTGAGTTAAAAATAGGGTTTTGGGACAAAAATAGTGTTAGAATTAGGGTTTTGGTTCCAATTTAGGGTTTAGAATCAAAATAAGGGTTTAGGGTTAAAATTAGGGTTTAAGCTTTGAATTAGGGTTTTGGGTTAAAAATAGGGTTTTGTGTCTAAATTAGGGTTTTGGGTCAGAATTAGGGATTTGGGTCAAAATTAGGACTCTGGGCTATAATTTGGGTTTTGGGTCAAAATTTCGGTTTTGGGTCAAAATTAGGGTTTCGGGGTTGAATTAGGGTTTTGGGTGAAAATTCAGGTTTTGGGTCAAAATTAGGGTTTTGGGTCAACATTAGGGTTTAGGGTTTGAATTTGGCTTTTGAGTTAAAAATAGGGTTTTGGGTACAAAAATAGGGTTAGAATTAAGTTTTTGCGTTAAAATTAGGGTTTAGGGTCAAATTTAGGGTTCTGGGTCAAAAATAGGGTTCGAATTAGGGTTTTGGATCAGAATTAGGGTTTTGGGACTAAATTAGGGTTTTTGGGTCAGAATTAGGTTTTTGGGTCAAAATTAGGGCTTTGGTTTATTTTTGCTCAAAATTTGGGTTTTGGATCCAAATTAGGGTTTTGGGTCAAAATTAGGGTTTAGGGTAGGAATTAGGGTTTTGAGTAAAAAATAGGGTTTTGGGACAAAATAGAGTTAGAAATCGGGTTTTTGGGTCTAAATTAGAGTCTTGGATCCAAATTAGGGTTTAGGGTTAAAAATAGGGTTTTGGGTCAAATTTAGGGTTTTGGGTAAAATTTAGGGTCTTGGGTCAAAAATAGGGTTCGTAATAGGGTTTTGGGGTCATAATCAGGGTTTTGGGTCAAAATTAGGGCTTTGGGTTATTTTGGGTCAAAATTTCGGTTTTGGGTCAAAATTAGGGTTTTGGGTCAAAATTAGGGTTTTGAGTAAAAAATAGGTTTTGGGGACAAAAATAGGGTTTGAATTAGGGTTTTGGGTCTAAATTAGGGTTACAATTTGGGTTTTGGGTCAAATTTTGGGTTTTGGGGTCAAAATTAAGGTATCGGGTTTTGAGTTGAAAAAAAGGGTTTGGGGACAAAAATAGGGTTAGAATTAGGGTTTTTGGTTCTAAATTAGGGTTATGGGTCAAATTTAGGGTTCTGGGTTAAATTTAGGGTTTAGGGTCAAAATTTAAGGTTTTGGATTAAAATTAGGGTTCTGGGTTAAATTTAGGGTTTTGGGTCAAAAATAGGGTTCGAATTAGGGTTTTGGTTCAAATTTAGGGTTTAGGATCAGAATTAGGGTTTAGGGTTAAAATTAGGGTTTAGGCTTTGAATTAGGATTTTGGGTTTAAAATAGGGTTTTTAGTCTAAATTAGGGTTTAGGGTCAAAAATAGGGTTCTGGGTCAAATTTAGGGTTTTGGGTCAAAAATAGAGTTCGAATTAGGGTTTTGGATCAGAATTAGGGTTTTGGGCCAGAATTAGGGTTTTTGGGTCAGAATTAGGGTTTTGGGTCAAAATTAGGGCTTTGGGTTATTTTGGGTCAAAATTTTGGTTTCGTGTCAAAATTAGGGTTTTGGGTCAAAATTAGGGTTTTGAGTAAAAAAATATGGTGTTGGGACAAAAATAGGGTTAGAATTAGGGTTTTGGGTCTAAATTAGGGTTTGAATTAGGGTTTTGGATCAAAATTTGGATTTTTTGGGGTCAAAATTAAGGTATCGGGTTTTGAGTTAAAAAAAGGATTTTGGGACAAAAATAGGGTTAGAATTTGGGTTTTTGGCTCTAAATTAGGGTCTTGGGTCAAAATTTGGTCTCTGAGTCAAATTTAGGGTTCTAGGTTAACTTTAGGGTTTAGGGTCAAAATTTAGGGTTTTGGATTAAAATTAGGGTTCTGGGTTAAATTTAGGGTTTTGGGACAAAAATAGGGTTCGAATTAGGGTTTTGGTTCAAATTTAGGGTTTAGGATCAAAATTAGGGTTTAGGGTTAAAATTAGGGTTTAGGCTTTGAATTAGGATTTTGGGTTTAAAATAGGGTTTTTTGCCTAAATTAGGGTTTTGGTCCAGAATTAGGGTTTTTGGGTGAGAATTAGGGTTTTGGGTCAAAATTAGGTCTTTGGGTTATTTTGGGTCAAAATTTTGGTTTCGGGTCCAAATTAGGGTTTTTGGTCAAAATTAGGGTTTAGGGTTTGAATTAGGGTTTTGAGTAAAAAAAATAGGGTTTTGGGACAAAAATAGGGTTAGAATTAGGGTTTTGGGTCTAAAATAGGGTTAGAATTAGGGTTTTGGGTCAAAATTAAGGAGTCGGGTTTTGAGTTAAAAAAAGGGTTAGAATATGGGTTTTTGGGTCTAAATAGGGTTCTGGGTTAACTTTAGGGTTTAGGGTCAAAAATTTGGGTTCTGGATTAAAATTAGGGTTCTGGGTTAAATTTAGGGTTTTGTGCCAAAAATAGGGTTAGCATTAGGTTTTTGGTACAAATTTAGGGTTTAAGATCAAAATTAGGGTTTTGGATCAAAATTAGGGTTTAAGCTTTGAATTAGGGTTTTGGGTTAAAAATAGGGTTTTGTGTCTAAATTAGGGTTTTGGGTCAGAATTAGGGTTTTGGGTCAAAATTAAGACTCTGTTATAATTTGGGTTTTGGGTCAAAATTTCGGTTTCGGGTTTGAATTAGGATTTTGGGTCAAAATTCAGGTTTTGGGTCAACATTAGGGTTTAGGGTTTGAATTTGGCTTTTGAGTTAAAAATAGGGTTTTGGGTACAAAAATATGGTTAGAATTAAGTTTTTGCGTTAAAATTAGGTTTTAGGGTCAAAAATAGGGTTCTGGGTCAAATTTAGGGTTTTGGGTCAAAAATAGGGTTCGAATTAGGGTTTTGGATCAGAATTAGGGTTTTTGGATCAGAATTAGGGTTTTGGATCAGAATTAGGGTTTTTGGGTGAGAATTAGGGTTTTGGGTGAAAATTCAGGTTTTGGGTCAAAATTAGGGTTTTGGGTCAACATTAGGGTTACAATTTGGGTTTTGGGTCAAATTTTGGGTTTTGGGGTCTAAATTAAGGTATCGGGTTTTGAGTTTAAACAAAGTGTTTGGGGACAAAAATAGTGTTAGAATTAGGGTTTTGGTTCAAATTTAGGGTTTAGAATCAAAATTAGGGTTTAGGGTTAAAATTAGGGTTTAAGCTTTGAATTTGGGTTTTGGGTTAAAAATAGGGTTGTGTCTAAATTAGGGTTTTGGGTCAGAATTAGGGTTTTGGGTCAAAATTAGGACTCTGGGTTATAATTTGGGTTTTGGGTCAAAATTTCGGTTTTCGGTCAAAATTAGGGTTTCGGGTTTGAATTAGGGTTTTGGGTCAAAATTCAGGTTTTGGTTCAACATTAGGGTTTAGGGTTTGAATTTGGCTTTTGAGTTAAAAATAGGGTTTTGGGTACTAAAATAGGGTTAGAATTAAGTTTTTGCGTTAAAATTAGGTTTTAGGGTAAAAAATAGGGTTCTGGGTCAAATTTAGGGTTTTGGGTCAAAAATAGGGTTCAAATTAGGGTTTTGGATCAGAATTAGGGTTTTGGGCCAGAATTAGGGTTTTTGGGTCAGAATTAGGGTTTTGGGTCAAATTTAGGGCTTTGGGTTATTTTGGGTCAAAATTTTGGTTTCGGGTCCAAATTAGGGTTTTGGGTCAAAATTATGGTTTAGGGTCTGAATTAGGGTTTCGAGTAAAAAAATATGGTGTTGGGACAAAAATAGGGTTAGAATTAGGGTTTTGGGTCTAAATTAGGGTTAGAATTAGGGTTTTGGGTCAAAATTTGGATTTTTTTTGGGTCAAAATTAAGGTATCGGGTTTTGAGTTAAAAAAAGGGTTTTGGGACAAAAATAGGGTTAGAATTTGGGTTTTTGGGTCTAAATTAGGGTCTTGGGTCAAAATTTGGGCTCTGAGTCAAATTTAGGGTTCTAGGTTAACTATAGGGTTTAAGGTCAAAATTTAGGGTTTTGGATTAAAATTAGGGTTCTGGGTTAAATTTAGGGTTTTGGGACAAAAATAGGGTAGGTTTATGGTACAAATTTAGGGTTTAGGATCAAAATTAGGGTTTTGGGTCAAAATTAGGGTTTAGGCTTTGAATTTGGGTTTAGGGTTAAAAATTGGGTTTTGGTTCAAATTTAGGGTTCTGGGTTAAAATTAGGGTTTTGGGTCAAAATTTACGATTTTGGTTTAAAATTAGTTTGGGTTTTGGGTTTAAATTAGGGTTTTGAGTTAAAAATAGGGTTTTGGGACAAAAATAGTGTTAGAATTAGGGTTTTGGTTCAAATTTAGGGTTTAGAATCAAAATTAGGGTTTAGGGTTAAAATTAGGGTTTAAGCTTTGAATTAGGGTTTTGGGTTAAAAATAGGGTTGTGTCTAAATTAGGGTTTTGGGTCAGAATTAGGGTTTTGGGTCAAAATTAGGACTCTGGGTTATAATTTGGGTTTTGGGTCAAAATTTCGGTTTTCGGTCAAAATTAGGGTTTCGGGTTTGAATTAGGGTTTTGGGTCAAAATTCAGGTTTTGGGTCAACATTAGGGTTTAGGGTTTGAATTTGGCTTTTGAGTTAAAAATAGGGTTTTGGGTACAAAAATAGGGTTAGAATTAAGTTTTTGCGTTAAAATTAGGTTTTAGGGTCAAAAATAGGGTTCTGGGTCAAATTTAGGGTTTTGGGTCAAAAATAGGGTTCGAATTAGGGTTTTGGATCAGAATTAGGGTTTTGGGCCAGAATTAGGGTTTTTGAGTCAGAATTAGGGTTTTGGGTCAAAATTAGGGCTTTGGGTTATTTTGGGTCAAAAATTTGGTTTTGGGTCCAAATTAGGGTTTTGGGTCAAAATTAGGGTTTAGGGTCTGAATTAGGGTTTTGAGTAAAAAAATAGGGTTTTGGGACAAAAATAGGGTTAGAATTAGGGTTTTGGGTCTAAAATAGGGTTAGAATTAGGGTTTTGGGTCAAAATTAAGGTGTCGGGTTTTGAGTTAAAAAAAGGGTTTTGGGACAAAAATAGGGTTAGAATTTGGGTTTTTGGGTCTAAATTAGGGCTTGGGTCAAAATTAGGGTTCTGAGTCAAATTTAGGGTTCTGGGTTAACTTTAGGGTTTAGGGTCAAAATTTTGGGTTCTGGATTAAAATTAGGGTTCTGGGTTAAATTTAGGGTTTTGTGTCAAAAATAGGGTTAGCATTAGGGTTTTGGTACAAATTTAGGGTTTAGGATCAAAATTAGGGTTTTGGGTCAAAATTAGGGTTTAGGCTTTGAATTTGGGTTTAGGGTTAAAAATTGGGTTTTGGTTCAAATTTAGGGTTCTGGGTTAAAATTAGTGTTTTGGGTCAAAATTTACGATTTTGGTTTAAAATTAGGGTTCTGTGTTAAATTTAAGGTTTAGGGTCAAAATTTGGGTTTTGGGTTTAAATTAGGGTTTTGAGTTAAAAATAGGGTTTTGGGACAAAAATAGTGTTAGAATTAGGGTTTTGGTTCAAATTTAGGGTTTAGAATCAAAATTAGGGTTTAGGGTTAAAATTAGGGTTTAAGCTTTGAATTAGGGTTTTGGGTTTGAATTTGGCTTCTGAGTT
>JAUPTC010003800.1:0-13159 GCA_030762895.1 Sophora flavescens
ATGAGAATTGATTGAAATCGTCTATCACGAACACCGCACGAACGATGTCTCTAAGGTATCCACACGAGCAGATCCCGTGAACGTCCAACGTCACGAACACGAAGCATCTCTGCCTCACAGTGCTAGCTTCAAAATCCGAGACATGCTGCTCACTGTCACTCTCTATGTGCGGCTAGGGTAAAAACCGTATAGGCACAATAACTTAAGTGGTCTACTTATAGTAGCACCTCCTTAAGTGAGTTAGTGAGCAGCGTTTGACCTAAGCCCTATGTACTATGCGCTAGGCCCAATAGAAGAGTCCAACTCTCCTTTTAATGCTTCTTTTCATCCGCTCTTATGTGTGTGACCCTATAGGTTCCCAAAACGTTAGTAGTAATATTAAATCCCATTTAATATTACAAACGATGTGATATCTAGCAATACATCACTTGCCACCTAAGTAGTGAGAAAGTCGATGATTTGACGAAACCTTTCTGTGACAAATATTCATGTGCATTATTATCCCTTTGTCCATATATCTATATTGAACACAAGACATAGAATGTGTCACCCTTGTATGGTTCAATATCATGTTCCCTGATACCCGAGTAGACTTAACAACAAATGAGGTCAATATCTCATATTGACTCATTTCAAAGACGACCATGCATTTCTAAGTCTCACTCTATCGGGGGCCCCAGTATATTACTCTGTTATGTAGGAGGGACACATTCCATCTAGGTCACTCACATCCCTCTACATGGCTCGTGGTATGCCCAATGACCGTTTTTATAATCATCCTATTACAGATGACGTTTGACGATATTAAAGCACACGACTCCTCATGTAGGGATCGTAGCGATTTCAGGTCGAAGGATTGCATACACCGTTGTCACTATTGGAACTACTTATGACACTCACATAACGCTCCATGTAGTGTTCTCATGGTGGGTCAATCCAGTACATCATTACTCTAATGTGTACCTATGTGGCGACTCGATATCTCATATCCATGACCCATGAGATATGGTCATCAGTCTGCACACATAATAGTCTCAATGTATTATTGTTGTCCTTATTAATAAAATACTTGACTATGGATATTTAAGAATAGGATTTCATTGTTCAATAGTGTCTCACGATCAAGTCATGTACTTGATATTCTATTAAACTGAAATTTCTATTCTAAGGACTTTGTTATGTTTTAACAAGTAACACAATAAACTGGAATGCCTCATATCATATATTTATATATAATGGCAAGATACAAATGTAAGTCTAAGAAATATACTGGCCTCTAGGGCTTACACCAACAATCTACCACTAGCACTAGAGCCAATCAGGCATAAATATAATACCCATCGATCTAGTGTGACCTTTGTGCTTTTGTTGAGCAAGAGGTTTCGTAAGTGGGTCAGCAACGTTATCAAGTGTTGGTACTCTGCATATTTTCACATCTCCTCTATCGATAATCTCTCAAATGAGATGGAAGCGCCTAAGTATATGTTTGGATCGCTGATGAGATCTAGGTTCCTTAGTTTGTGCAATGGCCCCATTGTTATCACAATAGAGATCAATGGGGTCAACAATACTAGGAACTGTACCAAGCTCAGCAATGAACTTCCTGATCCAAACAGCCTCCTTTGCTACATTGGAGGCGGCAATATACTCAGCCTTTGTAGTAGAATCGGTGACTGTCTCTTGCTTTGAACTCTTCCAGCTCACCGCCTCGCCATTCAGGCAAAACACATAACCAGATTGCGATCTGGAATCATCCTTATCGGTTCGGAAGCTAGCATCGGTGTAGCCTTTTACAACAATCTCTTCCTCGCCTCCATATACCAAGAACGAATCCTTAGTTCTTCTCAAGTACTTAAGGATGTTCTTGACAGCAGACCAGTGACTTTCACCGGGATCAGATTGGTACCTGCTCGTTATGCTTAAAGCATACGATACATCTGGTCGAGTACATAACATGGCATACATGATAGATCCAATTGCGGATGCATATGGAATCTTACTCATGCGATCCCTTTCTTCTTGAGTGGAAGGGGATTGTGCCTTTGATAGGCATATACCATGTGACATAGGCAAGAGTACTTTCTTGGATTCATGCATGCTAAAGCGTCTCAACACTTTGTCTATGTATGTACTCTGACTTAGGCCAAGCAATTTCAGCGATCTATCCCTATAGATCCTGATTCCCAATACATAGGTAGCTTCACCCAAATCTTTCATAGAGAAGCAATTCCCTAACCATGTCTTTACATTTTGTAGTGTAGGGATGTCATTTCCAATGAGTAATATGTCATCTGCATATAACACCAGAAAAACAACAATGCTCCCACTAACCTTCTTGTAGACACAAGGTTCATCTTCATTTTTGATGAATCCATACTGTCTTACAGCATCATCAAAACGAAGGTTCCAACTTCTGGAAGCTTGCTTCAATCCATAGATTGATCGCTGCAATTTACATACCTTTCTGGCATCCTCTGAAATGCCAAAGCCTTCAGGTTGTGTCATGTACACATCCTCAAGAAGCTTTCCATTAAGGAAAGCAATTTTGACATCCATCTGCCATATCTCATAATCATGGTATGCAGCGATAGCAAGTAAGATCCAGACGGATTTAAGCATCGCAACAGGCGAAAAGGTCTCATCATAGTCGACACCATGAATTTGCTTGAAACCCTTAGCGACCAATCGTGCCTTAAAGGTGTGTACCTTACCATCCATGTCAGTTTTCTTTTGAAAACCCACTTGCACCCTATGGGTTTCACCCCTTCAAGTGGCTTTACCAAGGTCCATACCTGGTTGGTGTATGATGAGCCTCTGTTTGACTGGTTTTATAACTAGTAAGGACCTTGGCTTTGTGCTTATTTTATATCATTTTCACCCAAATTAGACTTGATTGTCCTTAAGTAATATTTTGAGTCTGTAAATTGTTTTTAAGTTAATTTAGTTGATTTAGAGTAAATAAAGTATTTACTTTTATTTTCTTATTTTCAGGTTAATAAAAGGAATAATTCTGGAGTTTCTCGCCCGCGAGAATTGCCGCTCGCCTCACGACCCCGAAGCCGACTGTTCCAAGAAAATGCAAAGTCTCCGGTTCGCCCAGCGAATAAATGGCTCGCCTCGCGAGTCATCCCAACCATGAAAAGTCGAGACGATCACGGTTTGGGCGTGTTGACGGTCACGGGCGTTGCAGTTGGGAATTTGAAGCGTTCGCCTCGCGAAACTATGCTCGCCTCGCGAGAAGGCAAAGAGTTGCAGACCTTTCATGTTATTCGCCTCGCGAGCAGTGCTTCGCCTCGCGAGGACTTGGATTCCAGAAATGTGTATATAAGTAGTCTTAGGCAGAACTGGAAGGGTGGTCAGAATTAGCCAGTTTTGGCTAGTTTCTGAGCCTGTTAGTCCTTTGTTTTTCTCTTAGTTTATTGTTTTCTTTTGTAATGGAGAACTAGTCTCCTAGATTAATCTACTGTGATTGGTTTGTTAAGACTTGAGGTTTCGTAATCTGTTTCATTTGCTTTTCTCTTTTCAATGCCATGCTTTATATTTCTGTTTGCTTAATTCAGGAGTATATTGTGTTGTGTTGGTTTATCTCGGTGATATCATGTTCCTATAATTAATCGCGTTTGCTTAATTCGCGTGTGTTCGTTTCGTGTTCGCTTAGTTCACTAATGGCTTAACCCCGTTTGCTTAATTCGGGAATAGGGACATATATCCCGTAGTAGTGGTTTCGCTTGTAAATTGTTGCTACAACCGGGAGGGGGATTAGAATCTACTTTGGTTTGCATGAACCGATGATAGTTGGGAAACCGAGAACAGTAGGTTAATCGCTTTAGCTTATTTGGTAACTGCTCTATTTTCTTGCCTTGTTTTCTGTTTTGCTTCTTTAATTTAGTTTCCAATCTCAAAACCCCAAATTCTAACTTTTTCTA
The DNA here is from genome assembly GCA_030762895.1 of Sophora flavescens. Classification (NCBI taxonomy): domain Eukaryota; kingdom Viridiplantae; phylum Streptophyta; class Magnoliopsida; order Fabales; family Fabaceae; genus Sophora; species Sophora flavescens. Next base: position 3,927 of record JAUPTC010003800.1, read on the forward strand.
ACTTTTTCTGTTAATAATAACAACACCTAAAGAGTCCTTGAGAGACGATCCGAGTTGTCGCTCTATACTACATTATTTTGTAAACGCTCGTTCTTTTTGGCGCGTGGCGACAGCGCGGTCAAAAATTGGCGCCGTCGCCGGGGACTCTGGTTTGTTGTTATTAGCAGAAAAAAAAAATTAAAAAAAAAAAATTTCTCTTTTCTAGTTAGTTTTGTCTGCTTGTCTGGTTGTTTGATTGCCATGGATAATTACATGTATGGATATTTGCGTAATGTTTATTATGAACCACCGCCTTGCATGTATTATCCTAATTTTAGTGAGCCACCACCATACTATCCTAGCCAAGTGACCACCTCTGCACCTTCCGAACCTTCACGGAGCACCTTGGATGAGATTGCTTCAATGCTACAACAAATGGAAGAGAACAATCAACGGATGGCATACAATCTTGAATTTCAACAGAGGATGGAGGCAATGGAGGCAAGTAATCGTGAAGCCCAACAGAGGGACCAAGCTGAATCTCAGAAGTTGTGGGCTCTAATTGATCAAGTTACCGCCAACTCGGCTGCAATGCTAACTCCACAGCCCATTGAAGAACATAAAGATTCACCAGTTATTTTTGAAAATACTTCTGATTATGATTGTGATAATACTTCTGTTGATGATGAATTTAGTGTTGAATCCCCTGATCCTAATGCATGTTATTGTGATGGAACTGCTTTGTGTGTAGATTGTTATTTTGAAAGGTATGTTAAGCAAAGCATCCATATGGAACAGGAGACAGATGAGGTTGAGGGCCATGATCATATAGGAAATAAGCATCAGGAGGATCAAGAGAACATTTACTCCACCGTGCTTGAGGATAAAGAAGAATCTTTGGTCTTAGATGCATGTGTTGAGAGTAATGGGGTGGATGATGAATTAATTGCTGAATTTCCAGACATTGTAGATTTTTCTGATTCATTTTCTTGTAATATATGTACTAACACTAACCTTTGTGTGGTGTGTGCTGAAATTTCTGCGTGTATAGCAGGTGAAAAATTTGTTCATGCAGTGAATGAAGAAAAGGCAGAAGTTGAAGCAGCACCGGTAACCGTTTCTAACTGTTTGCCACCTCCCCCTGAGCCACCAGTGATGGAGTTTAAACCCTTGGATTTTGCACCATGGCCAGTCCAAGAGGTTGAGCCCCACTTCTATTGGGGAGACTTTATTGAGAAGGAGGTCATCTGTGACCCGAGAGGTAGTGAGAAGTCCGCCGCACTGGGTGGAGTTATTATAATTGTCAAGTGCTCACCCCCGCATCAAAGCTGCAAGTTAGGGAGGCTTGGAACAAATTTCAGTCCTTTGGCCACCATGTGGGACTTATGTTACAGGCAGTGGGATCCTGGTGGAACCACCACCTGCAATGAGTTTTCTTAACCCTTTCTCCTTTTTAATTTTCTTTTTCTTGCTTTATTTCTGTTTTATTTTCAATAAAGCTCCTGAATAATTTGAGAAGCTCAGGAGTTGTGTTAAGTCTAGTATTGGCAAGTTTATTGGTTTGATTGATTTTTGCATAGATTGATTGCATGATAGTGTTGACTGTTTCCCCCTAGAATTTGAAATTTTTTTGAAAATGATCCCCCTATGATTGAAAACTGAACTTTGAGATTTTGTTATGATGGCATGATTTATGATAAGTTTGGGGTGATAGGAAGCCCACACTAGGGATAGAATCTCAATCAAATAATTTGCACATAAATGTCCAGGTGAGGTTTTGAGCCTCCAACATGTTTTTGACTGTGTGAAAATCACTTTTGATTGCACTTTCCTGAATTTGCTTGAATCTCTTTTTGGTTTGCATGATTATGTGTTTGCTTCAGATGATTTAGGCATTTCTTTGTAAATAGCTACTTAACCTAAAAATAACCAATTCCTGATGCATGTTCCCTAGTTAGCCCCATTGAGCCTATTAGCCTGTTAATTCTTGATAACCTAATGTTATAAGCCCAAAAATCCGGAAAATCATGTTAACCCGATCTTAGGATTAGAAGAGCATGTAATCTTAGAATGGGTGCAAGAAACAAAAGTTTGGGGTGGCTACCCGGTGCAATGTGTTGTTTGGGATTGGGAAAAAGAAAAAAAAAAGAAAAGAAAAGAAAAGAAAAACAGAAAAAAAAAAGTAAAAGTGCAAAAATGCCAAAAAGAAATAAAAAGGTTGTAGTCACCCAAAATAAAAGAAAAAAATGAGAAAAGGAACTTGAGTGAATTTCAAAGTGTAAATAATGTTCATGCTCTCTTAGTTCCTAGGGTCTTCAGCCTAGTACCTTTGTATATCCTACCCTTAGCCAGGCCCCGTTACAACCCATAAAAGACCTGTTGATGTTGCTTGCATGTTTTCTGTGGGAATCATTTTGAGATGAAAATCAAATTTATGGGAAGTGCTCTTAAAAGTGAAATTGAGTGCAATGTTGCTAGCCTGACACAAACTGAGCGATGAGTGAAACACAAATCTCCCTTGTGAGGAAGGCAGTTGTTTGATGTTGGTGATCTCCCTTTTGTGTGTAACTTAGACCCCCTGCTTAGATTTCTGATTGTCTGAATGATTAATTTCTCAACTGTTTAAAATAAATGAATGTGGGGATTGTTTTGTTTGAAAGGGGGGAACATTGAAAGAAAAATTCTTTTGAAAAATTGCTTGAAATCTATGGGAAGTCGATTGAATTCTTAAGCTTGCCAGTTCTTGAGTCTTTTTAAGTTTTTGAGTGTAGTTTGCTTGGGGACAAGCAAAGTTTAAGTTTGGGGTATTTTGATGAGCCTCTGTTTGACTGGTTTTATAACTAGTAAGGACCTTGGCTTTGTGCTTATTTTATATCATTTTCACCCAAATTAGACTTGATTGTCCTTAAGTAATATTTTGAGTCTGTAAATTGTTTTTAAGTTAATTTAGTTGATTTAGAGTAAATAAAGTATTTACTTTTATTTTCTTATTTTCAGGTTAATAAAAGGAATAATTCTGGAGTTTCTCGCCCCGCGAGAAGGCTGCTCGCCTCGCGACCCCGAAGCTGACTGTTCCAAGAAAATACAAAGTCTCTGGTTCGCCCCGCGAATAAATGGCTCGCCTCGTGAGTCATCCAACCATGAAAAGTCAGAGACGATCACGGTTTGGGCGTGTTGACGGTCACGGGGGTTGCAGTTGGGAATTTGAAGCGTTCGCCTCGCGAAGCTATGCTCGCCTCGCGAGAAGGCAAAGAGTTGCAGACCTTTCATGTTATTCGCCTCGCGAGCAGTGCTTCGCCTCGCGAGGACTTGGATTCCAGAAATGTGTATATAAGTAGTCTTAGGCAGAACTGGAAGGGTGGTCAGAATTAGCCAGTTTTGGCTAGTTTCTGAGCCTGTTAGTCCTTTGTTTTTCTCTTAGTTTATTGTTTTCTTTTGTAATGGAGAACTAGTCTCCTAGATTAATCTACTGTGATTGGTTTCTGTTAAGACTTGAGGTTTCTGTAATCCTGTTTCATTTGCTTTTCTCTTTTCAATGCCATGCTTTATATTTCTGTTTGCTTAATTCAGGAGTATATTGTGTTGTGTTGGTTTATCTCGGTGATATCATGTTCCTATAATTAATCGCGTTTGCTTAATTCGCGTGTGTTCGTTTCGTGTTCGCTTAGTTCACGAAGGGCTTAACCCCGTTTGCTTAATTCGGGAATAGGGACATATATCCGTAGTAGTGGTTCCGCTTGTGAATTGTTGCTACAACCGGGAGGGGATTAGAATCTGCTTAGGGTTGCATGAACCGATGATAGTTGGGAAACCGAGAACAGTAGGTTAATCGCTTTAGCTTATTTGGTAACTGCTCTATTTTCTTGCCTTGTTTTCTGTTTTGCTTCTTTAATTTAGTTTCCAATCTCAAAACCCCCAATTCTAACTTTTTCTAACTTTTTCTGTTAATAATAACAACACCTAAAGAGTCCTTGAGAGACGATCCGAGTTGTCTATCTATACTACATTATTTTGTAAACGCTCGTTCTTTTTGGCGCGTGGCGACAGCACGGTCAGTGTACATGGAATCCATCTCATATTTCATGGCCTCAAGCCACTTCTCTGATTCTGGGCCAGTGATGGCCTCCTGATAAGTCACAAGCTCATCTTGATCCATGAGCAATACATCACCTTGTGGAGTCATGAGAAATCCATATCTCTCAGGCTGGTGACGTATCCTGTTAGACCTATCTTTGGTCTTGTGCTCTTTGGAGCAGTTGTTCCTCCACAACATTTTGTGAAGGTTGCTCATGTTCCACCAATGGTAGGTCACTACTCTGTGATTCTTGAATTTCTTCAAGTTCTATCTTCCTCCCACTGGTTCCTATGGAGATAAACTCCTTTTCTAGGAATACACCAGTCCGTGCGACAAACACCTTGCCTTCAGAAGGATTATAGAAATAGTACCCCTTGGTTTCTTTGGGATACCCCACAAAGAAGCATTTATCAGATTTGGGATCAAGCTTATTAGAAACTTGACATTTTACGTATGCTTCACAACCCCAAATCTTCATAAAAGACATGCTGGGTCGTCTACCAGTCCATATCTCATATGGTGTCTTTTCTACCGCTTTGGATGGAACACGGTTAAGTGTAAAAGCTGCTGTTAATAGAGCATGTCCCCAGAAAGATTTTGGAAGGTTTGAATGACTCATCATAGACCGAACCATGTTCAACAAGGTTCGATTTCTCCTCTCAGAAACACCATTCCATTGTGGTGTTCCAGGTGGAGTGAGTTGAGATAAAATTCCACACTCTCTCAGATGATCATCAAACTCTAGGCTCAAATATTCACCACCTCGATCTGATCGAAGAGTTTTAATATTTTTACCAAGTTGGTTATGTACCTCATTTTTGAATTCCTTGAATTTTTCAAAGGATTCCGATTTATGTTTCATAAGATACACAAATCCATATCTACTGAAATCATCAGTGAATGTGATGAAGTACTGAAAACCACCTCTAGCTAATGTGTTTAGGGGTCCACATACATCGCTATGTATAAGACCCAAAAGATCGTTAGCTCTTTCACCGTTTCCGGTGAATGGAGCTTTAGTCAACTTTCCCAATAAACAAGACTCACATATCTCATATGATTCATAATCAAATGAGTCCAAGAGTCCATCTCTATGGAGCTTCGAAATGCGCTTCTCATTTATATGGCCTAAACGACAATGCCAAAGATAAGACGGGTTCAACTCATTTGGTTTGAACCTCTTAGTATTTATGTTATAGATGGGCATTTCAAGATCAAGGACATAAAGCCCATTACTCATGTGTGCACTAGCATAGAAAATATCATCCAAATAAATAGAACAACTTTTGTTCTTTATTATAAAAGAAAAACCAATCTTGTCCAAACAAGAAACGAAAATGATATTCCTGCTAATTGCAGGCACAAAACAACAGTTCTCTAACTGAATAGTAAGCCCGGTGGGCAAAGTCAATACATAAGTCCCTACAACTAAAGCAGCAACCTTTGCTCCATTTCCAACTCGTAGGTTGACTTCGCCCTTTGCCAATGGTCTACTCCTGTTTAGATCCTGCACATTTGTACAAATGTGAGAACCACATCCAGTATCTAATACCCATGATGCAGAAGTAGATAAATTGACTTCTATAACCAACACACCTGAAGTGGAAGTCTCACTTCCCTTCTTCTTCTTGATTTCTTCCAGGTATTTTGGGCAGTTCCTCTTCCAATGTCCGGTCCGACCACAATGGAAGCAATTTCCTTCCTTAGCCACACCACCCACAAGCTTCAAGCCAGAAGTCTTGGGCTTGATCTTGTTGATGGCCTTGCCCTTGCCCTTGCCCTTTTGTTTGTGCGTGGGCTTCTTGGGCTGCTTCTTGCTATTTCCATCCTGGACCATCAAAATGGCCTTCCCTTTTCCTTTGTTAATATTTTGTTCAGCAGTTCTCAACATGCTCAACAATTCTGGCAAAGGTTTGTCAAGATCATTCATATTATAGTTCATGACAAACTGACTATAGCTCTCAGGCAACGATTGCAGAACTAAGTTGGTGGCCAACTCTTGGCCTAAAGGAAATCCCAGTCTCCCGAGATTCTCAATGTACCCGATCATCTGGAGTACATGAGGACTCACAGGGCTTCCTTCTGCCAATTTACACTGGAAAAGGGCTCTGGAAACTTCGAATCGCTCATGCCTTGCTTGCTCTTGGTAGAGCAGCTTGAGGTGCACGATCATATCGTACGCCTCCATGGTCTCATATTGCTTTTGCAACTCAGAGGTCATGGTAGCAAGAATAAGACAGCCGACGTCTAAGGCATCATCCTGATGCTTCTTATAAGCATCCTTGTCAGCCATATGAGCACTTGAAGCCGGTGGCTCCTCAAGAATAGGATCCTCAAGAACATACAGCTTTTTCTCATGTTTGAGGACAATCCTCAAGTTTCTGTACCAGTCTAGAAAATTTGTTTCGGACAGTTTGTCCTTCTCAAGGACGGATCGCAATGACAGGTTACTTGATGTGTTTGATGCCATGGTAATCTACAGAGATAAATATGCAAAATATAAGTATCATGCCATGAAGTTATTTAATAAGGTCTTTAATTAAATACGCCTCCCACTATTTTACTCAAAACAATGACCCTCATCATTGATTCGGAAAATCCTGTTGGAAGATTTTCTAGTGGGCCAAGATCCATATTTCACCTAGCTTTAAGTCAGCTTTGGCTGATCACTCAAAATTCGGTTATATAGGTAGGAAACACTTTCCGATTGCATCTCATGTAACTCTTGGACAGTTGGGTGAATAACTCTTATTCTAATCCATCACATGGACTAAAGCCCAACTTTTAAGCCTCTAAGCCTTTCAATCCTATTGAAGTTGGCTTAGTTAAGTCAGACCCAATGGATAGAAGTTGAACATTACATTTGTCCCATCGCGTCTTACTAGTATAGATAAAGGTACCCCGCTTTGGCGGACCCATACTTAATCGATCATAGTCTTGACGAGTGCCATGCATTGGAAGGCCTTTAAATGTGACTTAATATTTCCTTTTGAGGGATTTGATTAAAATTTGAACTCATCATTTGTTAAACTCTTTAACTTACTATTTACATACATGCATCTCATACATATATTAGTTAAACCCCTTTTAACATACTATATACATACATGCATCTCATACATATATAAGGCAAATAAATGTGATATGGTTATGGCCCCTACCGCATTGATTCTCCCAAGCCAATGAGAGAATCTAAACTGAAACCTAGGAGCGTCCAGGCTTCTCCAAGCATGATCTCCCACAGGATAACGTCTTCTTGTCTCCATCATTACATTACATAAACAGAAACCTCATTTTACATATGAGGGGAGTGAGATGAGAAAAGAATATACATATAGAATATAAAAGAAAGGCACGACACGCAGGCCGTATTTCAAAATATAAACCAAAAGTATAAAGGACTAAGGCCATAACCATTCACCATACATTGCCAAATAAATAGTAACAACCAATAATAATACACAATTATTATTATTATTATTAATTTATTTATTTTTTTATTAATTAGAGATTTCAAAATCTGAATTTTGAAAACGTAACACATATATGATAAATCACATTTATTGTAATTGATGTTACTATAAATCACATTTATTGTAATTGATGTTACTATTAGTTAAGTATTTCAAAATCTAAATTTTGAAACCATATCATATATAATAAATCTCATTTATTATAATTGATGTTGTTATTAAATGGTGACATAAAAGATTTCAAAAATTGAATTTCGAAATAACACACTACGCAGAGGTAGCACGGGGTTCCCGCTTCCTTTGCGGCTAGGGCTTCAACCTCTCAACCCTAAAACCACAAGGCCCGTGAACACTTCACGCTGCAAGGAACGGCGGCTAGGGTTTCAACCCTTGGAACCTCAGCCGCAAGAACATGAACTTTTCAAGTCTGACACCCTTTAACGCCGCCAACAGAGAACTGAAACCGATCATGTTTAACATCAACACTTGATGCCATCGCAGAACATAATAAGGATTCCATAACCAATGTACATATCACATATAAACACATAAATGTGCTATAGACGCTTATATCATATACATACGAAAATTACAGAAACAAGGTTTCGCAAAAACGGATGCAAACGATTTTCAGAAAACAATTTTCAGAAAAACGATTCACATTATTAACATGTTATCATACATAACAGGTAAACCACGTAACAGAATCATGGTTTTGCAAGCGGCTCTAATACCACTGTTGGGAATTTGCGTATAAAACAAAATAACGCAGCGTAAAAAAATTCCCATCGAAGGATCCTTGCGAATGGTCATGATTCATGGTTAGAAGATTTACCTCTTGAAGCGATGAGAATTGATTGAAATCGTCTATCACGAACACCGCACGAACGATGTCTCTAAGGTATCCACACGAGCAGATCCCGTGAACGTCCAACGTCACGAACACGAAGCGTCTCTGCCTCATAGTGCTAGCTTCGAAAACCGAGACCTGCTGCTCACTGTCACTCTCTATGTGCGGCTAGGGTAAAAATCGTGTAGGCACAATAGCTTAAGTGGTCTACTTATAGTAGCACCTCCTTAAGTGAGTTAGTGAGCAGCGTTTGACCTAAGCCCCATGTACTATGCGCTAGGCCCAATAGAAGAGTCCAACTCTCCTTTTAACGCTTCTTTTCATCCGCTCTTATGTGTGTGACCCTATAGGTTCCCAAAACGTTAGTAGTAATATTAAATCCCATTTAATATTACAAACGATGAGGTATCTAGCAATACATCCATCGCCACCTAAGTAGTGAGAAAGTCGATGATTTGACGAAACCTTTCTGTGACAAATATTCATGTGCATTATTATCCCTTTGTCCATATATCTATATTGAACACAAGACATAGAATGTGTCACCCTTGTATGGTTCAATATCATGTTCCCTGATACCCGAGTAGACTTAACAACAAATGAGGTCAATATCTCATATTGACTCATTTCAAAGACGGCCATGCATTTTACGGTCTCACTCTATCGGGGGCCCATGAGATATTACTCCTGTTATGTAGGAGGGACAAATTACATCTAGGTCACTCACATCCCTCCGCATGGCTCGTGGTATGCCCAATGACCATCTTTATAATCATCCTATTACAGATGACGTTTGACGATATTAAAGCACCACGACTCCTCATGTAGGGATCGTGAGCGATTTCGGTCGAAGGAT
>JAUPTC010003801.1:0-13127 GCA_030762895.1 Sophora flavescens
GATTCATGACCTGGCTCGGTCTGGTGCAACAGATACATGACCTGCCTAGTTCTGGTGTACCGAATTCATGATTTGACTCGGTTTTGTACATCGGATTCCTGATCTGCCTCGGTGTGGTGCATCGGATTTCTGATTTGGCTGGGTAAGGTGCACCATATTTATGATGTGGGTCGGTGTGGTGCACCAGATTCTTGATCTGGCTCTCTGTGGTGCACAAGATTCCTGAATTGGCTCGGTCTGGTGCTCCAGATTCACGATTTGGCTCGGTGTGGTGCACCCGATTCCTGATCTGGCTCGGTGTGGTGCACCAGATTCCTGATTTGGCTCGGTGTGGTGCACCAGATTCCTGACTTGGGTCGGCCTGGTGCACCAGATTCATGACCTGGCTCGCTGTGGTTCACAAGATTCCTGATCTGACTCGGTGTGGTGCACCGGATTCCTAACATGGCTCGATTGTTGGGAATTTGCGTATAAAAAAAAAACGCAGCGGAAAAATTCCCATCGAAGGATCCTTGCGAATGGTCACGATTCATGGTTAGAAGATTTACCTCTTGAAGCGATGACAGTTGATTAAAATCGTCTATCACGAACACCGCACGAACGATGTCTCTAAGGTATCCACACGAGCAGATTCCGTGAACGTCCAACGTCACGAACCCGAAGCGTCTCTGTCTCACAGTGCTAGCTTCGAAAACCGAGACCTGCTGCTCACTATCACTCTCTATGTGCGGCTAGGGTAAAAGAAAACCGTGTAGGCACAATAGCTTAAGTGGTCTACTTATAGCAGCACCTCCTTAATTGAGTTAGTGAGCAACGTTTGACCTAAGCCCCATGTACTATGCCCTAGGCCCAATAGAAAAGTCCAACTCTCCTTTTAATGCTTCTTTTAATCCGCTCTTATGTGTGTGACCCTATAGGTTCCCAAAACGTTAGTAGTAATATTAAATCCCATTTAATATTACAAACAGTGAGCGGTATCTAGCAATACATCACTGCTACCTAAGTAGTGAGAAAGTCAGTGATTTGACGAAACCTTTCTGTGACAAATATTCGTGAGAAAGTCAGCACGGCCATGCATTTTACAGTCTCACTCTATCAGGGGGCCCAAAGATATTACTCCTGTTATGTAGGAGGGACAAATTCCATCTAGGTCACTCACATCCCTCTGCATGGCTCGTGGTATGCCCAATGACCGTCTTTATAATCATCCCATTACAGATGACGTTTGACGATATTAAAGCACACGACTCCTCATGTAGGGATCGTAGCGATTTCAGGTCGAAGGATTGCGTACACCATTGTCACTATGAGAACTACTTATGACACTCACAAAACGCTCCATGTAGTGTTCTCATGGTGGGTCAATCCAGTACATCATTACTCTAATGTGTACCTATGTGGCGACTCGATATCTCATATCCATGACCCGTGAGATATGGTCATCAGTCTGCACACATAATAGTCTCAATGTATTATTATTGTCCTTATTAATAAAATACTTGACTTCGGATATTTAAGAATAGGATTTCATTGTTCAATTGTGTCTCACGATCAAGTCATATACTTGATATTCTATTAAACTGAAATTTCTATTCTAAGGACTTTATTATGTTTAAACAAGTAACACAATAAACTGGAATACCTCATATCATATATATATATATATATATATATATATATATATATATATATATATATATATATAAAATAGCAAGATACAAATGTAAGTCTAAGAAATACACTGGCCTCTAGGGCTTACACCAACATCGATCTGGTGCACCAGATTCACGACTTGCCTAGGTCTGGTGTACTGAATTCATGATTTGACTCGGTTTGGTAAATCGGATTCCTGACCTGCCTCGGTGTGGTTCACCGGATTCCTGATCTGGCTCGGTGTGGTGAACCAGATTCATGATCTGGCTTCGTCTGGTGCACCAGATTCATGATCTGGCTCGGTCTGGTGCACCAGATTCATGACCTGGCTCGGTTTGGTGCAACAAATTCATGACCTGCCTAGGTCTGGTGTACCGAATTCATGATTTGACACATTTCGTGCATCGGATTCCTGACCTGCCTCGGTGTGGTGCATCGGATTTCTGATTTAGCTGGGTAAGGTGCACCGGATTCCTGATCTGGCTCGGTGTGGTGCACCAGATTCCTGATCTGGCTCTGTGTGGTGCACCGGATTCCTGACCAGGCTAGGTCTGGTGCACCCGATCCAAGACCTGGCTCGGTCTGGTGCCCCAGATTCATGATCTGGCTCGGTCTGGTGCACCAGGTTCTTGACTTGGCTATGTGTGGTGCACCAGATTCCTGATCTGGCTGGTGTGGTGCACCAGAATCCTGACATGGCTCAGTCTGGTGCACAAGATTCATGATCTGGCTCGGTGTGGTGCACCGGATTCCTGACATGGCTCGGTCTGGTGCACCCGATTCATGACCTGGCTCGGTCTGGTGACCCAGATTCATGATCTGGCTCGGTCTGGTGCACAAGGTTCATGACCTGGCTCGGTGTGGTGCTCCAGATTCCTGATCTGGCTAGGTGTGGTGCACCAGAATTCTGACTTGGGTCGGTCAGGTGCACCAGATTCATGATCTGGCTCGGTGTGGTGCACCGAATTCCTGACCTGGCTCGGTCTGGTGCACCAGATTCATGACCTGTCTCGGTCTGGTGCACCAGATTCATGACCCGGCTCGGTCTGGTGCAACAGATTCATGACCTGCCTAGGTCAGGTGTACCGAATTCATGATTTGACTCGGTTTGGAACATCGGAATCCTGCCCTGCCTCGGTGTGGTGCACCGGATTTCTGATTTGGTTGGGTAAGGTGCACCGGATTCCTGATCTGGCTCGGTGTGGTGCACCGGATTCCTGACCTGGCTCGTTCTGGTGCACCAGATTCATGACCTGGCTCGGTCTGGTGCACCAGATTCCTGATCTGGCCGGTGTGGTACACCAGATTCTTAAGTTGGCTCGGTCAGGTGCACCGGATTCCAGACCTGCCTCGGTGTGGTTCACCGGATTCCTGATCTGGCTCGGTGTGGTGCACCAGATTCATGTTCTGCCTCAGTCTGGTGTACCAGATTCATGATTTGACTCTGTGTGGTGCACCGGATTTCTGATTTGGCTGGGTAAGGTGCACCGGATTCCTGATCTGGCTCGGTGTGGTGCACCGGATTCCTGACCTGGCACGGTCTAGAGCACCCGATTCATGACCTGGCTCGATCTGGTGCCCTAGATTCATGATGTGGCTCGATCTGGTTCACCAGGTTCATGACCTGGCTCGGTGTGGTGCATCGGATTCCTGATCTGGCTCGGTGTGGTGCACCGGATTCCTGACCTGGCTCGGTCTGGTGCACCAGATTCATGACCTGGCTCGATCTGGTGCACCAGGTTCATGACCTGGCTCGGTGTGGTGCACCAGATTCCTGATCTGGCTCGGTGTGGTGCACCAGAATCCTGACTTGGCTCGGTCTGGTGCACCAGATTCATGATCTGGCTCGGTGTGGTGCACCAGATTCCTGACCTGGCTCTGTCTGGTGCACCAGATTCATGACCTGGCTCGGTCTGGTGCACCAGATTCATGACCTGCTGATAAGCCTCTGGCTCATCTAGTTTTATGGCTAGTATGACCAGGGTTTTGTGCAAATTATATCCTATTTTCACCCAAATTAGATTAGATTGTCCTCAAGCAAGGTTTTGAGTCTCTAAAGTAGTTTTAGGGTAATTTAGCTAGTTTTGAGTCAAAATAATACACTTATAGTTGTGTCTTTGTTTTCAGGTTAAGTTGGAAGTCAAGAGAATAAAGAAACAGGGGATTCGCCTCGCGAACAGATCTTCGCCTCGCGACCCCGAAGGCTGACTGTTCCAAGAAAATGCAAGGTCTCTGGTTCGTCCCGCGAAGAAGATCTCGCCCCGCGAGTCACCCAGCCGTGAAAGTCAGAGACTATCACGGTTTACCCGTGTTGAAGGTCACGGCTGTGGCAGTTTCGAAGTTGAAGAGTTTCGCCTCGCGAACAATAACTCGCCTCGCGAGCCTGGAAGTCAGAGAGCATCACGGTTAGGCCCTGATGGCCATAACGGGCGTAAGAAGAAGACTTTTCAGATCCTCGCCTCGCGAGCAAGCACTTCGCCTCGCGAGAATGCCAAAGGTTGCTGACTCTTCATGATATTCGCCTCGCGAATGTGTGCTCGCCTCGCGAGCTAGCTGAATTCAGAATTAGTATAAAAGGCTGTTCTGAACAAATTGTAAAGACTTTTGCTTCTCCACAGTTTTACATATTTTTCTGTGTATTCGTTATTGTTATGGAGAACTAAATTCTTAGATTAATCTACTGTATGAGAATTCCATATACTTGAGGTTTTGTAATTCCTACTTTACTTGCTTTTCCCTTTTCAATACCATATTACACAATTCTGTTTGTTATTTCAGGAGTGTGTAGTATTGTATTGATTTGTTTCAGTGATGTTATGTTCCTATACTTAATCGCGTTTGTTATTTCGCGTGTGTTCATTCATGTTCGTTTGTTCATGAGGGCTTAACCCCGTTTGTTATTTCGGGAATAGCAACATATATCCGTAGTAGCAATTACGTTGTTAGTTGTTGCTACAACTGAAAGGGGATTAGAATCTGGTTAGGGCTTGGGATTACATGAACCAATGATAGTGGGAATTCGAGAACAGTAGATTAATCGTTGTTTGCTATTTGATAATCTCTTTAAACGGCCCTGTTTTTAATTGCTCTGTTTTGCTTGTTACTTATTTGCTTCCCAATCCAAACCCCCCCCCCCCAAAACTAAATTTTGTGATAAATAACACTTCGGGAGTCCTTGTGAGACGACATCCGAGTTGTCGCCCTAAACTACAGTTTTTAAATCCGCTCGTTCTTTTTGGCGCGTGCGCGACAGCGCGACCAAAAATTGGTGCCGTTGCCGGGGACTCTTGTTTTGTTATTTTCGCATTTTTTTTATTGCTTTTTTCTCTTTTATTTTTTCTTTTATTTTGAATTAGTCTGGCTACTAGATCTAATTGCCCTGAACTGTGTGAATTTGATCCGGAAATTGAAAGAACACTGCACACACTCCGTAGAGAATTTCGGGCTAGTTCTAGTAGTGATTCTAATTCCAAAACTGTGTTTGACAATATGGGAGATCAAAGGACGTTAAGACAGCTTGCTGCCCCTGATGTAAATTACAATGGATTGTGTATTTCATATCCTGGTGCTGATACTCCTTTTGAACTGAAATCTGGTTTCATTCACTTGTTGCCAAAGTTTAATGGTCTTGCAGGTGAGGATCCACACAAGCACTTGAAGGAATTCCAAGTTGTCTGCTCCACAACCTCGAGATCAGAGGGAGTAACTGAGGATAGCATCAAACTGAAGGCTTTTCTGTTTTCACTCCAGGGAGCTGCAAAGGATTGGCTGTTGTATCTTGAGCCCAATTCTATCACCACTTGGAATGATTTGAAGAGGGTGTTCCTAGAAAGATATTTTCCTGCTTCAAGAGCTGCGTCAATAAGGAAGGAGATATGTGGCATCAGGCAAGGGAATGAATCGTTAGCTGAATATTGGGAAAGGTTCAAGCATTTGGTGTCCAGTTGCCCTCAGCATCAAATTTCTGAACAACTTCTGATCCAATACTTTTATGAAGGATTATTGCCGATGGATAGGAATCTTTTGGATGCTGCTAGTGGGGGAGCGCTAGTTGATAAGACCCCAACTGCTGCCAAGCAACTCATTGAGAATATGTCACTAAATTCCCAGCAGTTTACTACCAGAAGAAATTCAGTTGAGACAAGAGGGGTACATGAGGTTCATAGTTCATCATCCAACCAGGCCCTTGAGAATAGATTGGATGAGCTCACTTCTTTTGTAAGGCAATTGGCAATAGACAGAGTTCAGCCTGCAAAGTTATGTAGCATGTGTAACTCTCCTAAGCACCCAAATGATGCTTGCCCCATCCAGAGAGAAGAGTTTGTCAGTGAAGTGCCTCAAGCTTATGCAGTAAATCCTTATAATCAAGGAAACAGTCAGAATCGGTACAGCACTCCAGACCTCTCAACAAATAGGTACCATCCTAATTGGAGGAATCATCCTAATCTGCGGTATGGGAACTCATCCCAACAACAACCGATGGCACCACAGAATCCTCCTCCAGTGACCACTTCTGCACCTTCTGGACCTTCATTAGAAGACTTGGTCAAGCAGTTGACTGTACAAAACCTTCAGTCTCAGCAACGAATGGATACTAGCATTCAGGCCTTGCAGACACGGATTGGGCAGCTTGCCACTTCCATAAACAACATACAGCAAGGTCAAGGATCCAGTCAGCTACCTGCACAGACAGTGATGAATCCCAATGCATCCAATCCTAATGTGAGTATCATTTCTCTGAGATCTGGAAAAGTTGTTGAAGCCACCTCTGGAAAAGATGAAGAATCTGTTGAGGTAACTCTTGAGCCTATTGTTGAGGTAACTCCTGAGCCTATAGTTGAAGTTGAAGTTGAGAAAGTGTACAGACCACCCATCCCATTCCCACACAGAATTCAGAAAAATAAGAAAATTGGTGGTGAAGACAAGGAAAGGGAGATCTTAGATGTGTTCAGGAAGGTAGCTGTGAATATTCCTCTCCTAGATGTGATCAAGCAGGTGCCCAAGTATGCCAAATTTCTTAAGGATTTGTGCACCAACAAGAGGAAGATGAAGAATAATGAGAGAGTTGACTTGGGAAGGAATATCTCAGCGCTTATCCAGTCTAAGCCAGAAAGAGTTGCTTCTTTAGCCCCTACTCAGGTATTACCACAGAAGTGCAAGGACCCAGGCACGTTTACCATTCCATGCACTATTGGGGACAGGAAGTTTGAAAACTGCATGTTGGACTTGGGAGCATCCATAAATGTCATGCCTACCTCCATCTTTAACAACCTTGATCTTGGGCCTTTGCAGTATACAGGTCTTACCATCCAGTTGGCTAACAGGACCAGTGCCCGACCCATGGGAATGGTAGAAGATGTGCTAGTGCAAGTTGATGATTTGATCTTCCCTGCTGACTTCTACATCCTAGACATGGCAGGAGAGACACATTCCAGTAGATCACCAATAATCTTGGGCAGACCATTCATGATGACATCCAAGACTAAGATTGATGTGTATGATGGGACTATGTCTATGGAGTTTGGTGGTATTGTGGCCCAGTTCAAGATCTTTGATGCTATGAAACACCCACTGGAGGAGCACTCTGTTTTCCACTTAGAGTTGCTTTCTGAGCTTATTGAGGATACCCATGAGGACTTTATTCCTGATTTTCCTTTTATTTCTGGTTTTGATGATGTATATACTTGTACTAACTGTACTGACACTAACCCTTGTTCTGTTTGTTCTGAGTTTATGGATTCAACTTTGCAGGGTGATAGTGATAGTGAGAGTGAAGCTGTCTGTTCTGCAGAAGTTCGTGGCATCATGGCTACTCCTACTGTACCATCCATTGAGCAGCCGCCCTCCTTAGAGCTCAAGCCACTCCCAAAGAATCTGAAGTATGCTTACCTGGAGATAGATGAAAGACTTCCAGTCATCATTTCTCCCAACCTTGACTCTGACCAGGAAGCAAAACTATTGGAGGTTTTGAAGAAGTACAAGAAGGCTATTGGGTGGACTTTAGCTGATATTCCAGGAATTAGCCCCTCCAGATGCATGCACAGAATCTTATTAGAGGATGGAGCTAAACCAGTAAGACAGGCCCAAAGGCGACTTAATCCGCTGATTTTGGATGTGGTGAAAAAAGAGGTGACTAAGCTTCTATAGGCAGGTATTATATACCCCATCTCTGATAGTACTTGGGTAAGTCCGGTGCAAGTAGTACCAAAGAAGTCAGGTCTAACAGTAGTTAGGAATGAAAATAATGAGCTTGTACCTACTAGAGTCCAGAATAGCTGGCGAGTCTGTATAGATTATAGGAAGTTGAACCAGGCCACCAGAAAGGATCACTTTCCTTTGCCGTTCATAGATCAGATGCTAGATCGGTTGGCTGGTAAATCTCATTATTGTTTTTTAGATGGCTTTTCCGGGTATTTCCAAATCCATATTGCCCCTGAGGATCAGGAAAAGATCACTTTCACGTGCCCCTTCGGTACGTTTGCTTATAGGAGGATGCCATTTGGCCTGTGTAATGATCTTGGCACCTTCCCAAGATGCATGCTTAGCATATTCTCTGAATTTATTGAAAATTGCATAGAGGTGTTCATGGATGACTTCACTGTATATGGCTCCTCATTTGATGCATGTCTGCATAGTCTGAGTCGAGTTTTAGAAAGATGTATTGAGACTGATTTGATTGTAAACTATGAGAAATGTCACTTTATGGTGGAACATGGGATAGTTTTAGGTCATGTAATTTCTAAAGAGGGTATTTCAGTAGATCCTGCAAAAATTGATGTGATTTCTTCATTGCCTTACCCATCTTGCGTACGCGAGATCCGTGCTTTTCTTGGCCATGCAGGTTTCTACAGGCGCTTTATTAAGGACTTCAGCAAGATCGCACTGCCATTGTCAAACCTGCTGAAGAATGATGCCGTGTTTCTTTTTGATGAAAAGTGCAAGATGGCATTTGACTACTTGAAAAAGGCATTAACTTCTACCCCTGTCATTCAACCCCCTGACTGGACACTCCCTTTTGAACTAATGTGTGATGCGTCCAATTTTGTTGTGGGAGCAGTTCTGGCACAAAGGGTGGGCAAGGTTGCCCATGTAATTCACTATGCTTCTAGGACATTAGATGCTGCACAGTCCAATTACACCACCACTGAGAAAGAACTGCTAGCTGTTGTATTTGCACTTGATAAGTTTAGGTCATATTTGCTAGGTTCTAGGGTTATTGTTTTCACTGACCATGCAGCTCTGAAATATCTGTTAAAGAAACCAGAAGCTAAGCCAAGACTGATCCGGTGGATGCTTTTTCTCCAAGAATTCAATGTGGAGATAAAGGACAAGAGTGGAGCTGAAAATTTGGTAGCAGATCACTTGAGCCGGATAGCAAGGGATGAGGAGCCTTCTCCCATCCAAGATGATTTTCCTGATGAGAGACTTCTGCATTTGTATGGGGTAACCCCCTGGTTTGCTGACATAGTTAACTTTCTGGTTGCTGGTGTTGTTCCTGCAGGTACAAGTAGATCCAAGTTCCACAAGCTCAAGAGCGATGCAAAGTACTATGTGTGGGATGATCCCTACCTATGGAAGTTTTGCAGTGATCAGGTGATTCGGAGGTGTGTTCCCGATCATGAGACAGAGTCCATCCTGTATTTCTCTCATGCCTCTCCAGTTGGAGGACATTTTGGACCACAGAGGACAGCAAGAAAAGTCCTGGATTCTGGGTTTTACTGGCCCACAATTTTTAGAGATTCCTATGAGGTATACAGGAATTGTAAAGAATGTCAAATAACAGGCACTGCCATCACTAGTAGGAGTGAGATGCCTCAACAACCCATTCTCTTTTGTGAGGTTTTTGATATGTGGGGGATGGATTTTATGGGTCCTTTCCCTCCTTCTTTTGGTTTTCTGTATATGCTTTTGGCTGTGGATTATGTTTCAAAGTGGGTGGAAGCAATCCCCACTAGGACTAACGATGCTAACGTTGTTTCCAAATTTGTTAGGTCCAACATTTTTTGCAGGTTTGGCATACCTATGGCTATCATCAGTGACTAGGGCACTCACTTCTGCAACAGAACCATGGAAGCCTTACTCAGAAAATATGGGGTTGTACATAGAGTTTCCACTGCTTACCATCCCCAGACCAATGGCCAGGCTGAAATATCAAACAGGGAGATAAAACAGATTCTAGAGAAGATGGTGCAGCCTAATAGAAAGGACTGGAGCCGCCGTTTGGAAGACGCACTGTGGGCCCAGAGGACCGCTTTCAAGACACCTATAGGAATGTCCCCCTTTCGGCTTGTATTTGGTAAAGCATGCCATCTCCCTGTGGAAGTTGAGCACCGTGCATACTGGGCAGTCAAGTACTGTAACTTGGACATGAAGGAAGCTGGTGTTGAAAGAAAACTGCAGTTGCAGCAACTTGAGGAGCTTAGGCTTGAAGCCTATGAAAGCTCCAGGATTTATAAAGAGAAAACAAAACTTTTTCATGATAGGATGATTGTTAGAAAAGAATTTTCTGTGGGCCAGCTAGTCTTATTGTTTAACTCCCGCCTGAAATTGATGGCTGGGAAACTTAGGTCCAAATGGGATGGCCCCTTTGTTGTGACTAATGTGCTTACTTATGGTGCAGTAGAGATTACTCGTGCAGGTACCCACAAGCCCTTCAAGGTTAACGGGCAGAGGCTGAAGCCATTCCATGGTGTGGATGCTGTTGTTCCTGTGGATGTTAATATTGAGGAGCTCTCCTTGGAAGCTCCCAACTACACTGACAACTGATCAGGGAGTTTCCTTTCCTTTCCCTCACTCTGATTGTATAGTTCTGTTGTTCATTGGGGACAATGCATGTTTTAAGTGTGGGGGAGGGAACTAGTTGTAGTTTTGTTTATCTTGTTTTTAATAAAGCTCCTGAATAATTTGAGAAGCTCAGGAGTTGTGTTGAGTCTTTTGTTGGCAAGTTTGATGGATTTTGATTGATTTTGCACAGATTAATTGCATGATTGATGTGATGATTCCCCCTAGGCTGAAAAAAATTTTTGTTTTTGAAAAGTGATCCCCATGTGATTGAAAACTGAACTGTGAGATTTTGTTATGATGGCATGATTTCTGATAAGTTTGGGGTGATAGGAAGCCCACACTAGGGATAGAATCTCTGTCAAACAATTTGCATGAATGTCCAGGTGAGGTTTTGAGCCTCCAACATGTTTTTGATTGTGAGAATCACTTTTCAAGTTGCACTTTCCTGAATTTGCTTGAATCTCCTTATGGTTTGCATGTTTATGTGTGTGTAGCAAATGATTTAGGCATTTTCTTTGTAAATAGCTACTTAGCCTAAAATAACCAATTCCTAATGCATGTTCCCTAGTTAGCCCCTTTGATCCTGAGTAGCCTGTTAATTCTTGATAACCTAATGTTATAAGCCCAAAAATCTGGAAAACCATGTTAACCCGATCTTAGGATTAGGAGAGCATGGAATTTTAGAATGGGTGCAAGAAACTAAGTTTGGGGTGGCTACTGACATGTCATTCTGGGTTGAAAAAAAAATAATAATAAATAAATAAATACAATAAAAAGGTTGGAGCCAAAGGCTTGTAAAAGAAAAAAAAAGAAAAGTGTATAAATGTTGAAAAAAAATAAAAGTATTAGAAAAAAAAAAAGAAATGGATGTAGTCACCCAAGGCAATTGAAAAGATGAATGAGAAAAGGAACTTCAGTGGAACTGCAAGGTGTATAAAGCTCATGCTCTCTTAGTTCCTAGGGTCTTCAGCCTAGTTCCTTTGTATATCCTACCCTTAGCCAGGCCCCATTACAACCCATAAAAGCCCTTTTGATGTTGCATGCATGTTTTCTGTGGGAACCATTTGGAGATGAAAATCAAATTTATGGGAAGTGTTCTTAAAAGTGAAACTGAGTGCAATGTTGATAGCCTGACACAAACTGAGTGATTTAGTGAACACAAATCTCCCTTGTGAGGAAGGCAGTTGTTTGATTTTGGTGATCTCCCTCTTGTGTGTGACTTGGATCCCCTGCTTAGATTTCTGATTGTTTGAATGATGAAATTCTCAATTGTTTAGAATGAATGAATGTGGGGATTGCTTTGCTTGAAAAGGGGGGGGGGGGGGGACATTGAAGAAAACTGTTTTGATGTATTGCTTGAATTTGTGCAAGGTTGATTGAATCTTTTAAGCTTGCCAGGTCTTGAGTCTTTTTGATTTTTGAGTTGTAGTTTGCTTGGGGACAAGCAAAGTTTAAGTTTGGGGTATTTTGATAAGCCTCTGGCTCATCTAGTTTTATGGCTACTATGACCAAGGTTTTGTGCAAATTATATCCTATTTTCACCCAAATTAGATTAGATTGTCCTCAAGCAAGGTTTTGAGTCTCTAAAGTAGTTTTAGGGTAATTTAGCTAGTTTTGAGTCAAAATAATACACTTATAGTTGTGTCTTTGTTTTCAGGTTAAGTTGGAAGTCAAGAGAATAAAGAAACAGGGGATTCGCCTCGCGAACAGATCTTCGCCTCGCGACCCCGAAGGCTGACTGTTCCAAGAAAATGCAAGGTCTCTGGTTCGCCCCGCGAAGAAGATCTCGCCCCGCGAGTCACCCAGCCCTGAAAGTCAGAGACTATCACGGTTTACCCGTGTTGAAGGTCACGGCTGTGGCAGTTTTGAAGTTGAAGAGTTTCGCCTCGCGAACAATAACTCGCCTCGCGAGCCTGGAAGTCAGAGAGCATCACGGTTAGGCCCTGATGTCCATAACGGGCGTAAGAAGAAGACTTTTCAGATCCTCGCCTCGCGAGCAAGCACTTCGCCTCGCGAGAATGCCAAAGGTTGCTGACTCTTCATGATATTCGCCTCGCGAATGTGTGCTCGCCTCGCGAGCTAGCTGAATTCAGAATTAGTATAAAAGACTGTTCTGAACAAATTGTAAAGACTTTTGCTTCTCCACAGTTTTACATATTTTTTCTGTGTATTCGTTATTGTTATGGAGAACTAAATTCTTAGATTAATCTACTGTATGAGAATTCCATATACTTGAGGTTTTGTAATTCCTACTTTATTTGCTTTTCCCTTTTCAATACCATATTACACAATTCTGTTTGTTATTTCAGGAGTGTGTAGTATTGTATTGATTTGTTTCAGTGATGTTATGTTCCTATACTTAATCGCGTTTGTTATTTCACGTGTGTTCATTCATGTTCGTTTGTTCATGAGGGCTTAACCCCGTTTGTTATTTCGGGAATAGGAACATATATCCGTAGTAGCAATTACGTTGTTAGTTGTTGCTACAACTGAAAGGGGATTAGAATCTGGTTAGGGCTTGGGATTACATGAACCAATGATAGTGGGAATTCGAGAACAGTAGATTAATCGTTGTTTGCTATTTGATAATCTCTTTAAACTGCCCTGTTTTTAATTGCTCTGTTTTGCTTGTTACTTATTTGCTTCCCAATCCAAACCCCCCCCCCCCCAAAACTAAATTTTGTGATAAA
>JAUPTC010003802.1:0-13121 GCA_030762895.1 Sophora flavescens
GATTCATGACTTGTCTTGGTCTAGTGCACCAGATTCAAGATCTGGCTCGGTCTGGTGCACCAGATTCCTGACCTGGCTCGGTCTGGTGCACCAGATTCATGACCTGGCTCGGTCAGGTGCACCAGATTCATGACCTGGCTCGGTCTGGTGCACCAGATTCATGACCTGGCTCGGTGTGATGCACCAGATTCCTGATCTGGCTCTGTGTGGTGCACAAGATTCCTGACTTGGCTCGGTCTGGTGCACCAGATTCACGATTTGGCTCGGTCTGGTGCTCCAGATTTATGACGTGGCTCGGTGTGGTGCGCCAGATTCTTGATCTGGCTCGGTGTGGTGCACCAGATTCCTGATTTGGCTCGGTGTGGTGCACCAGATTCCTGACTTGGGTCGGTCTGGTGCACCAGATTCATGACCTGGCTCGGTGTGGTTCACCAGATTCCTGATCTGACTCGGTGTGGTGCACCGGATTCCTAACGTGGCTCGGTCTGGTGCACCAGATTCATGACCTGGCTCGGTCTGGTGCACCAGATTCATGACCTGGCTCGGTGTTGAGTCACCGGCAAGTATACCGGGTCGCCGCAAGTAATAAAATAAACACGGTAAGTAATTACCGAGGTCGAACACAAGGATTGGGCTACCAATTCGACTAATTCGCGATAAGTTTGATACGTTTGGTCAAGTAACAAAAAGTGGTTGAGATTGGAGAGAAAATAGGATCACAATTCAAATTAAAAAAATCAAATAAAGGTATGGTGTTAAAATCAGAAATTAAACATCTAAGGTCACAAATCCACCTACCCAATCATGCATAGTACCCAAGTGATGATGATTCCTTCCTAAGTTCAATTACAATGTCAACCGGGACCCCCAAATTCTCCTAAATCCACTGTCGTGCTCAATAGGACGTATTCAATGAATTGAGTTAATTACTTACTAGGTCTCATAACCCAATCATCAAACTCTATTAAATCTTGTTCCCTATAAGGTTGCACCGATCTCCTATTCACTCTCGTGCAATAGTCAATCGATGATCCCAATTCAAGTTCTAAAACGCGAATCGCTGATCAGCCTCAACACGTTTAACTAGTCGATCACGCAAGCATATGATCAACACAACAAATTCAGAATTGGAAAACACTATTGAGAAAAGGAAGAGAAACTTACATCACATTGAATCTACACCGCCATGGGTGGTTTCATTGTTCCCTTAGACAAGGGGATTAGTTCCTCATGCTCGTAACGACATACAAACACTTGGAATTCATCATAAAAATAAAATAGAAAAAGAAAAGAAGGAGACGCAGCTCCAGAGAACAAGGAATCGGCACAAAATCGATCTAAAAAAAAGAGGTAACCAAGAGCTCCCCAATTCTGCCCTAAAACAGCAATATATAGGATTCGGGATCTGCGCGCGCTCGCGAGGCGAGTACCCTCTCGCGAGGCGAATATTAAAAAATGGCGCGCTTTCAAATTGGACTCTCGCGAGGCGAGAGTATGTTTTGCGTGGCGAGGCTTCAAATCCTAGTCTGTCACAGCCGTGACCTTCATCACGGCTAGGCCGTGATGGTCTCTGTCCTCCAGGTCTTCATGATTCGCGACGCGAGCAGTCTCTCGCGGGGCGAGACAGAAATGATGACTGTTGCTGCTTAGCTGGTCTTCAGGCTCGCTAGTGGAGCATCCTTTCGTGGGGCGAGTATCTCCAGAATGGCAATTTCCACTGTTTTCTTCATTCCCTTGACTCTAGAGCTTCACTTCTACCCTGAAACAACAAAAGAAAACGAAAAGCGTAATTCTATTCAAAATAAACTAAAAACTACAAAAAAATGCCTAGAACGAGTCAAAGTCTAACTTAGGAACAAAACAAGGCCAAATTTGGGCGAAAACGAGATTGAACTCGAATAATTAGCACATAAACCACAGTCTTACTAGTTATAAAACTAGATAGGCCAGAGGCTTATCAAACACCCCAAACTTAAACCTTGCTTGTCCCCAAGCAAGCTAAGACTCAAAAAGACTCAAGACTTGGCAAGCTTAAAGGATTTCAATCAATTTTCGCACAAATTTTATGCAATCTCAACAAAACAGTTTTTCAGCTGATGATTCCCCCCTTGTATCAATATAATCCCCACATTCATTTACTTTAAACAATTGAGAACTTCATCATTCATGCAATCATTAATCTAAGTTGAGGATCCAAGTTACACCCAAAAGGGAGATCACCAATCTCAAACAATTGCCTTCCTCACAAGGGCATATAATATTTCACTCATTCGCTCAATTTGTCTAGGCCATCAACTTTTCACTCAATTTCACATTCCAAGAGCACTTCCCATGAATTTGATTTTCATCTCAAAAATAGTTCCCACGAAAACATGCATGCAACATCAACAGGTCTTTTAAAGGTTGTAGTGGGGCCTGGCTAAGGGTAGGATATTCAAGGATACTAGGCTTAAGTCCCTAGGAACTAAGAGAGCATGAGCATTTGACACACATTCCACTCAAATTCCTTTTTCCATTTTTCTTTTTGCCTCGGGTGACTACAGCCTTTTCCTTGCTAATCTTTTTTTTTTGCCCCTTTTCTTTTGGGTTTTTTTTTTGCCTTGGGTTTCAACCTTTATTTTTCTTTTTCTCAACCCAAAATGACATATCACCTTGTAGCCACCCCAAACTTAGTTTCTCACAACCCTTCTCTTGCTAAGCTTCCATGCTCTCCTAATCCTAAGATTGGGTTAACATGGTTTTTTCCAGATTTTGGCTTATAGTATAGGGTCATCAAGAAACAACAGGCTAATTAGGCTCAATGTGGCTAACTAGGGAACATGCATTAGGGATGGTTCTTTTTTAGGCCAAGTAGCTATTTCAAAGAAAATTGCCTAAATCATTTGATGCAACACATAAACATGCAAACCATGAAGAGATTCAAGCAAATCCAGGAAAGTGCAACTTAAAAGTGATTCACACAATCAAAAACAAAGATGGAGGCTCAAATCCTCACCTGGACATTTTGCAAATTGTTTGACCGAGATACAATTCCTAGTGTGTGCACCCCCTCACCCCAAACTTGTCATAAATCAAGCAATCACAATAAAGTTTCTCAAAGTTCAATTTTCAATTTTTCACATGGGGATCAACTTTTCTAATTTCAGAATCTAGGGGGAAATCATCAATGGTCATGCAATCAATCTATGCTAAATTTAATTAAAATCCAACAAGCTTGCCGACACACATTCATACACATACTCTTGATCTTCTCAAATTATTCAAGAGCGACTAACAAAAACAAAAACACAACTAAAAACAAAGAACAAGACAATTGGTTCCCTCCCCCACACTTAAAGCATATATTGTCCTCAATGAAAGAACACATATATAAAATAAGAGTGAGGAAAGGAGAGGGTGCTCCCTGATCAAGTTGTAGTGGCCGCTTCCACGCAAAGCTCTTCTATGGTTGCATCCTCATCCAATTGGTCTCTCGGGCACCCCTCTGCTGGGCCAAAGGCCTCTCCTGGAAGAAATCCTGCAAATCAAAAACTTAATTGCAGATTCGCGAGGCGAGAGATCACTCGCGAGGCGAATCTGGAAAATTGTTATTCACACTTTCCAGAATAGCGAGGCGAGTAGTATCTCGCGAGGCGAATCTGGAATTCCAACAGATGATGATGCCCAGAATCGCGAGGCGAAAGCAGTCCTCGCGACGCGAGGCAGAAGCGTGAGCAAGCCTCTGAGATTCAGGGCTTCTGTCTCGCGTGGCCACTGTGGATTCGCGTGGCGAATCAAGCTTCTCTTTTTTTTCTTTTTTCTTTTTTTATTTATATATAAATGAAAATGACAGAAAAATAAAGAATACCTAGTTTGGGTTGCCTCCCAATAAGCGCTTCTTTAACGTCACTAGCTTGACTTATTAAGAAGCATCCACCTGGATCCCAGAGCCTGTGGCATAAGGGCCAAGAGATGCTCATCATGTGAGATCCTCCACCCGGATCCCATGGTTTGTGAAGTGGCAATTGCAGAAGCAATACGAATTTTTCCAAAATTCCACCTAGCCCGTGTGTGAAAACTCCATTGACCTCTACAATTGTGAACTCACTTTCTCCGAGGTCAAATGGTATTTTCACAAGGAAGATTAACAGACAGGTGGAGGGGGCTAACTTTACAGTGTCCATACATGCATTTAAGCCAACATAGTTATCCAATACAGCAATTTCAGGTTGCTTGGCAAGCATGGTGAAATCCACTACCACATCATCTGCATTTTGATCCATCCCCCCAACCATGTTCTTCTCAAACAATGCTTCATGTGGGTATTGTACTAGCCGTTTGCAAATCTCCCCCACTTGCTCTGGTGCCTTGTCACTTGTCAACTCCTCTTTCTTAGGTTGCTCTTCCTCAACATCTGGTTGTTCCGGGGCCTTGTCTTCAATTTCCTGAGAACTAGTTGCACCCCTGTTAGATCCCAACACCCTACCGCTTCTAGTTGTTATGGCATTGCTTTGGTTCTTAGGGTTGTTCTCGGTATCATCTGGGAAAGTGCCTGGGAGACGCTCATTTAGTTGCTTTGCGAGCTGAGCAACCTGCGTCTCTAGATTCTGAATTGCCGCCCCTGTATGAGTTGCCAACTTGTCAATGGTTGTGCTTGTACTGATTGACAACTTCTCAACTGCTGCACTCATCTTCTCAAAAGCCAACTCCCAAGGCTGCCTTCCACTGTCTGTTATTTGCAACTGATTAGTTCCTGGAAGAGCCTGCTGAGTATTGTGCTGATGGATCCCATAGTTAGGCCTCTGACTCTGTTGAGGTTGTTGTTTCCCGGCTAGACCACCACTAGCATTACTACAAGCGAAACCCGGATGGTCTCTCCTCATATAACCCCTATTCTGATTCTGATTGTTCCTCTGATAGTTGTTCTGGGGCACACTGTCATAGAAATTGTGGCATGAGTCCACATGTTCTCGAGAGAAGTTGAACGAACAGCTCTGAGTGTCATGATCTCCGTTACAATTATCACAACCCGGAGGCATCTCCTCGTGTATCACATTAACCTTCTTGTTCTCAGACAAAGCCTCATTCTGCATCTTCAACAGTCTATTTTGCTCTAGAATGGCTTCTATTGCTGCAGAACTGAATCCACTTGAGGTTTCCCTACCACGGTTGTAATCATTGTACGACATCTTCTCCAATGATGCCCATCCATCCTCAGCTGATAAGTAGGAAAATGAATCGCCAGCTGCGGCATCAAAATTCATCTGGCAGCGCCCCCTTAACCCGTTAAAGAAATGTTGAACCTTGGAGACCGGGTCAAAGAAAGCTAAGGGCCATCTCATCAAGATCAATTGCTTCAAGTCTCTTTCGCTCTCTGGCTTCTTTCCTTAAACGCTTCTCGATCTTGGTGATCTCCAAATCAAATAGCAAGTCCTCTTGTGAAAAGGGTACCTCGCATACAAAACAAGGCAAGACCAAGTGGAATCAAAGAAGTAGAGAGAGATAAAAAATAAAAAAAATAAAAATAAAAATAAAAATAAAAATAACTTTACCAAATAATCAAACTTCCCTAAAAATTAGGAAAATTGGTTGTGCCAATCCCCGGCAACGGTGCCAAAAACTTGTTGAGTCACCGGCAAGTGTACCGGGTCGTCGTAAGTAATAAAATAAACACGGTAAGTAATTACCGAGGTCGAACACAAGGATTGGGCTACCAATTCGACTAATTCGCGAGAAGTTTGATACGTTTGGTCAAGTAACAGAAAGTGGTTGAGATTGGAGAGAAAATAGGATCACAATTCAAATTAAAAAAATCAAATAAAGGTATGGTATTAAAATCAGAAATTAAACATCTAAGGTCACAAATCCACCTACCCAATCATTCATAGTACCCAAGTGATGATGATTCCTTCCTAAGTTCAATTACAATGTCAACCGGGACCCCCAAATTCTCCTAAATCCACTGTCGTGCTCAATAGGACGTATTCAACGAATTGAGTTAATTACTTACTAGGTCTCATAACCCAATCATCAAACTCTATTAAATCTTGTTCCCTATAAAGTTGCACCGATCTCCTATTCACTCTCGTGCAATAGTCAATCGATGATCCCAATTCAAGTTCTAAAATGCGAATCGCCGATCAGCCTCAACACGTTTAACTAGTCGATCACGCAAGCATATGATCAACACAACAAATTCAGAATTGGAAAACACTATTGAGAAAAGGAAGAGAAACTTACATCACATTGAATCTACACCGCCATGGGTGGTTTCATTGTTCCCTTAGACAGCGGGATTAGTTCCTCATGCTCGTAACGACATACAAACACTTGGAATTCATCATAAAAATAAAATAGAAAAAGAAAAGAAGGAGATGCAGCTCCAGAGAACAAGGATTCGGCACAAAACCGATCTAAAAACAAGAGGTAACCAAGAGCTCCCCAATTCTGCCCTAAAACACCAATATATAGGATTCAGGATCTGCACGCGCTCGCGAGGCGAGTACCCTCTCGCGAGGCGAATATTAAAAAATGGCGCGCTTTCAAATTGGACTCTTGCGAGGCGAGAGTATGTTTCGCGTGGCGAGGCTTCAAATCCTAGTCTGTCACAGCCGTGACCTTCATCACGGCTAGGCTGTGATGGTCTCTGTCCTCCAGGTCTTCATGATTCGCGACGCGAGCAGTCTCTCGCGGGGCGAGACAAAAATGATGACTGTTGCTGCTTAGCTGGTCTTCAGGCTCACGAGGCGAGCATCCTTTCGCGGGGCGAGTATCTCCAGAATGGCAATTTCCACTGTTTTCTTCATTCCCTTGACTCTAGAGCTTCACTTCTACCCTGAAACAACAAAAGAAAACGAAAATCGCAATTCTATTCAAAATAAACTAAAAACTACAAAAAAATGCCTAGAATGAGTCAAAGTCTAACTTAGGAACAAAACAAGGCCAAATTTGGGCGAAAACGAGATTGAACTCGAATAATTAGCACATAAACCACATTCTTACTAGTTATAAAACTAGATAGGCCAGAGGCTTATCACTCGGTGTGGTGCAACATATTCCTAACTTGGCTCGGTCTGGTGCACTAGATTCATGACCTGCCTCGGTCTGGTGTACCAGATTCATGATTTGGCTCGGTCTGGTGCACCGGATTCCAAACCTGCCACGGTGTGGAGCACCGGATTCCAGATTTGGCTCGGTAAGGTGCACCGGATTCTTGATCTGGCTCAGTGTGGTGCACCAGATTCCTGACCTGGCTCGGTCTGGTGCACCAGATTCTTGACTTGGCTCGGTCTGGTGCTCCTGAATCATGATCTGGCTCCGTCTGGTGCACCAGATTCTTGTCTTGACTCGGTGTGGTGCACCAGATTCCAGACTTGGCTCGGTCTGGTGCACCAGATTCAGGATTTGGCTCGGTCTCACTAGTGGAAATAATGTAATATACGGGAACGTTTTATGTCAGTTGACCATATGTTTGACGTTAAAAATGAGGCGGTGGCAGTTTTGTAAATATTAAATCACTATTTGCGTCAGTTGTTTAATGAACTGACGTTAAAAGTGTTTATTAACACTTTTAACGTCAGTTGTTTATAAAACTGATGTTAGAAGTGTGATTTTTACTTCAGTTAAATAAATAACTGACGTAAATAATCAACTCATTCCTATCTTTCTTTCGTTGTCATCTCCCTGTTGTCACTCTTAACGCAGATCATCACTCCATATATAGTGCAGTTTATTTCTAATCTTTTTTTTAAAAAGTTTATTTTTAATCTTAATTAATTAGCTTGAATTAGTAAACAAATTCTTGTGCAAATTAAAATAAATAAACACTTAACATAAAACAAGTTATATATGTATAATCAAATCGTATCTCATTGAAGCGATTCATAAGTTACAATTATATGATTAAAAGATAAAAAATTTCCGTAAGATAGCACTAAAATATAAAAAAGTTTCTGCTTCAACATCATTTTCTTCTCAGTCCTGTCCTCAGAAACTCCAATATTGAATGCATCTCCTCCCTTACTTGAAGTCCTTGATGCTCCATCTGAATCCACAGTCAATTTGGAGCCAAAGCATAGTGAAGGGTGCACTCGATCTGTTTCAGCAATATTCTTGGAACAGCCACTTGGTTCCAAAGCTGAGGTTTTGGAACTGTAGCTGCTGATTCTCCAGAAGGATGATGGTGTGTGCAATTCACATAATGCGATTTACACACCCTTATCACCCATGTAATGTGATTTACTCAAACTCAGAAGTTGTTTGACCATTAAGACAGAGACCTTTAAGTCTAGGTATAGGAAGAAATGTGATGAAGTTAATCTCCATGGCAGAGCCATATTGTGAAGCAGAAAAATTAAAGGAAGGAAGGAAGCTATTTATAGGAGTAGGGGATGAAGTTACTAGGCGTCGTAAGTTGCTAAAAAATTAAATTGATCATTAAGAGCATTAGGTTCCAAGGCGCATTGGGAGTTGGCAATCATATATTATAAACGTGCAGAAAAGAAAACGCCCGAAGGAATATAGGAAGAAATAGACCTTTAATGGGTAAGTAGCACAGCAGTAATGGGTAATTTAGTATCAGAGTAGTCAAAGGAATGAATGCTTTTGCAGAAACTTATATACTTTTAACGTCAGTTGTTGAATAAAACTGACATTAAAAGTGTTTTTAAAATAAAAAATATTTATTTTTAACGTCAGTTGTTTATACAATTGACGTTAAAAATGTGATTTTTACTTCAGTTAAATAACTAGCTGACGTAAATAATCCTATGTCCCTATATGCCCTGTTGTAACTCTTAACACAGGTCTCAGCCATTTTGTGAAGGAATAGAAATATAGAGGAAAAGAAGAGGCAGTATTACAGACTGATACAGAATAATGGTACTTTATATAGAGAATGATTTTTACACAACACTTTTAACGTCAGTTGAATTTAACAACTGAGGTTAAAAGTATTTTTTTTAAAAAATATTAATATTTAACGTCAATTTTTTAATACAACTGACGTTAAACAATTACTTTTAACGTCAGTTGTTTAATAAAACTGACGTTAAATGTTGTTTTATTTTTTGCTTTTTGATTATAACGTTTACACCGCGCCTTCTCGCACTTCGCGCCGACGTACGTGCGTCTCTTTTCTATTTTCATCACGCTCAACCCTAGATCACTCTCAACCCTCACTCTCACTCTCACCCAGCACAGAACCCTAATCGCGAGCTCATCTCCACCGTAACCACCGCGAGGGCTTCTTCGCCACCACCGTGAGGTACACTATTAACTCTAACTCTGTCTTTCCATTCATTCTTTGCAATAACTTGACATCTCTCTTTCCCCTTCCCGCGCACTAACTCTCCTTGTCCCTCTGCTCTCAATAACCACATCGAACGTTGGCCACCACTCGAGCGATTCCTCCCAACCACCACGCGAGCACCTATTTCTGGTGAGTATTTAGGGCACATTTTTGTATTTTTGGTTTTGAGTGTATGTTGAAACTGTAGTCTCAGTAGTTGAAACTTGAAACCGTGAGTTTGAGTTGTTTGGAATGTACGTCTCTATTTTTGGTTTTGAGTGCATGTTGCTCTGCTGGTTGATCGTCACGGCTCGTGATGCTCATCATGGCTAGGCCGTGATCGATTCTGCTGTGATGGCATGGTCCGGTTCGATTGCACGTTACGGCCGTGATGGACATCACTGCCAGGCCGTGACCAGTGCTTGGCAATCTTCAAAAACTATAGTTTTCAATCTCCCGTATTGTCCTTATATTGGATATATGTTTTGTATATCTACAGGACCTATCTAGTTATGGATCGTAGTTGGATGGTTTGTAAGCGTACTAGTGCTGAGTATTTGAAGGGGGTGGGAGAATTTATAGAATTTGCTCAAAGGAATGTTCCTAATAGTAATGGAATGTTCTGTTGTCCTTGTGTCAAGTGTTTGAATACGAGGAAATGTACGGTGAAGGATATACGTACTCATTTGATTTGTGAAGGGATTTTCTTGAGTTATACAAGATGGATATGGCATGGTGATGTGTTGTTGAGTAGTACGGCGAGTGTCTCCCAAAGTGAGGACGTTGACGTAGATATGGAGGATGATCGAGTAGAGGACATGATCCGTGATATTGGACAAGAATCTTTTCATCGAGCTCATGTGTATGATAGGTTGTACGGTGATGCGGATAAGCCTTTATATCCAGGGTGTACTACTCATACACGGTTGTCGGCGGTGCTAAAATTGGTTTGTGTGAAGGCGAGAAATGGTTGGACCGATAAAAGCTTCAAGGAATTGCTTGAAGTGTTGAAAGACTTGCTTCCGGAGGACAACACATTGCCTGACCGTAACTATGAGGCCAAGAAGGTATTGTGTCCTATGGGTATGGAGTATAAGAAGATACACGCATGCCCCAATGATTGCATATTGTACACCGGTGTTCATGAAGACAATCACGATTGCCCCAAATGTGGGTTATCACGATACAAAGTGAAGGGTGGTGATAATGATGATGATCTTGATGATGTGAGAAAAAAGGGTCCTCCTGCGAAGGTGTTGTGGTATCTTCCAATAATTCCAAGGTTCAAGCGATTGTTTGCCAATGCGAAAGATGCGAAGAATCTTAGATGGCATAATGATGAGAGGAAACGTGATGGAAAGGTTCGTCATCCTGCTGATTCTATTCAATGGAAGAATATCGATACTATGTTTCCGGATTTCGCCGATGAGCCAAGAAACCTAAGGCTTGGACTTGCTACGGATGGAATGAATCCTTATGGTAACATGAGTAGTATTCATAGTTCATGGCCTATTCTGTTGGTAATTTACAACATGCCCCCTTGGTTGTGCATGAAGCGCAAATACATGATGTTGTCTATGATGATTTCGGGCCCAAAGCAACCGGGAAATGACTTAGATGTTTATCTAGGTCCCTTGATTGAAGACTTGAAAACGCTGTGGGTGGAATGTGTTGATGTAGTTGATGGTTATTCTCATGAGACTTTCAAGCTTCGTGCCATGTTATTTTGCACCATCAACGACTTTCCAGCATACGGTAACTTGTCCGGGTACAGTATCAAGGGGCATAAAGCATGCCCTATATGTGAAGAAGGCACATGCTACACTCAGTTGCATCATGGAAAGAAGACGGTTTACCTTGAGCATCGGAGATTTCTTATACGTGATCACCCATATCGTAAGATGAAAAAAGCTTTTAATGGATGCCAAGAGACAGAAGAAGTGCCGGCGGCCTTAATTGGAGAGCAGGTTTATTAGAGGGTAAAGGACATCGATGTTATATTCGGCAAGTCCAAAAAGAATGGTAAAGCTACTGAGAAAAACATATGGAAGAAGAGGTCGATATTCTTTGATCTTCCATACTGGAGCAAGCTTGATGTCAGACACTACATTGATGTGATGCATGTGGAGAAAAATGTGTGTGATAGTGTGATCGGGATGTTTCTCAACATTCAGGGCAAGACAAAGGATGGTGTGAATGCTCGTCTCGACCTCGTTGCTATGGGTATTCGAGAGCAGTTAGCTCCAGTTGTTGAGGATGGTAAGCGGACTTATTTGCCGCCAGCATGTCATACTTTGTCAAAAAAAGAGAGACAAAGTTTCTGCGGGTGTCTTCAGGGCATCAAAGTTCCACATGGTTACTCTTCAAATATGAAGAGGCTTGTCTCTAGTGATCTTAAATTGGTTGGCTTGAAGTCTCATGATTGTCACATCTTGATGCAACAACTTCTGCCCGTTGCTATTCGTGGTATTGCTACAAAAAATGTGAGACATGCCATTACTCGGTTGTGCTCATTCTTCAATTCTATATGTAGCAAAGTCGTTGACCCCCGTATATTGGATGACTTGGAAGTTGAGGCTGCTACAATCTTGTGCCAATTGGAGATGTATTTTCCTCCTTCATTTTTCGACATAATGGTTCACTTAATTGTTCATTTGGTGAGGGAGATTAGATTATGTGGGCCGGTTTTTCTAAGATGGATGTACCCAGTTGAGCGCTACATGAAGATCTTGAAAGGGTACGTGAAGAATCCACATCGTCCGGAAGCATCTATTGTTCAAAGGTATGTTGCAGAAGAAGCTATTGAGTTTTGTTCAGACTACCTTCATAACACGGATCCTACAGGGGTTCCTAAGCCTCGGCATGATGAGATCAGATGTCAAGGTAAGGGTACACATGGCTTAAGAATTAATAGGAAGGATCGGGAGGAAGTGCTTCAAGCACATTTGTATGTATTGAACAACATCGAATGTGTTCAGCCTTTCTTATTTGAACATAAAATAAAAGTCAATCAAGAAAACCCTCGAATGAGAGAAAGGTGGTTGTTGAACAAGCATAACAAGACTTTCTTACCATGGTTCAAGGAAGAAATGCTTAAGGATGGTAGTACTGCTTCTGATGACGTAAAATGGCTAGCACGTGGGCCTAACTTCAACGTCATATGTTGGAGCGGATACAACATAAATAACTTTTCCTTTTATACAAAGGAACAAGATAACAAGAGTACCATGCAAAATAGTGGGGTTATGATCGTGGCCGAAGCAATGCACTTCTCTAGTGCAAAGGACACAAAACCCGTGAAATCACAGAGACCTTACTTTGGATATATTGAAGATATTTGGGTGCTCGATTACACTAAGCTTACGGTGCCGGTATTTAAATGTAAGTGGGTTGATAGTAACGGTGGTGTACAAACCGACGAATTGGGGTTCACATTGGTAGACCTCAACAAGTTAGGTCATATAAATGAGCCTTTCATAATGGCTTCCCAAGCAAAACAAGTGTTCTACATCACTGATCCTTCTAACAAAAGGTTGTCCGTGGTTCTCCAAGGAAAAAGCATGTATAATGGTAGTGATGAAAATGAAGATTCAAATCTTGATATTCCTGAGACTCCTTCTTTTTCAACAAACATGCCTACTATAATCGAGGAGACATAGGTGGACGATGTACATGCCACTTGTGATGATCATCACGAAGGGATATTGATATAGGTAGTTTAAACTTAGTATACATTTATTTTTATTTTTATTTATGTATTTATTTTGAGTTATAACCTATGTTAATAAATATATATTGTTTCTGAATACATATGGATCATTATTCCATTTTTTCCTTTGCAATTCTATAATGT